>CM076573.1:995831198-995965745 GCA_034641835.2 Pinus albicaulis | reverse complement strand
TATCATCTATCCATCTCCATTCACCCAAATAATTGTTGTGTCAGTTTCCGCAGCTGACACTAGTTTCTGCAGCCAGAAGCAGTTTCTACAGCTACCACTCTGTTTTTCAAAAAAAAAAAATTGTACATCCAGATGTTAGTTCAACAATCATGAAATCAAATGCAGGTATGAAGACATATTATGAAGACATGGGGCATTCAAAGACATCAATGAGGAGCAACTGATTGAAGACCAATGAAAAATGGAAAGAATTCCAAGGTATGAGTAAAAATTTATTTCAAATGGCATTCAAGCACATTTTTACATAGTTATAAACCATAGCTCCATTATATTCAATGATTGTGTTGACAAACTCCGTAACCATTCCACGATCTCTATATGATCCTCCCACAATCCTTGCATTCATTTTCAAACGGTCCCATAATCAAGCCTCCGATCTTCACTCGTATTTTGATACTCCACCTGTAATGATGAAACGTGGTTGATTTGACTATGGCTTCTTTCAGCCGCATAAATCCGTAGCCGTTTCATAAACGTGCTTGCATTTACTCTACAACCACCCAATTTTAAATACTGCCAGATGCGTTCTACTCCTCCTACTGTTCTATTGATCTCATGGCTGCATTTCCACCGTGCTCACGTAACCCTTCTCTATTCCACTTCACCCCATTTTTTTCTCTGTTACGCTACATTCCGTATACCCATTCTCTGATATCCGCTTACAGTCACTGGTCTCCTTCATAAACCATGCTCATTTCCGCTAATTCAGCCGTCTTACCTCCGTTGAACCCTCCTCACGCAGACAAGTTTTAAAGAGCAGAAAGAAGGATGGGTCAGTTGTTGAGAATAGAACCAGAAGGACCTAAATTCATGGAAGGATACCCGCAAGTCAAAAATATATTGAAAAAGGCAAAGTGGCTTCGGTTTATTCAAAATTTCAAAGGCTACCATAAGGAAGTAACAAAAGCTTTTGCGAGGTCTTTCAACAGTCTAAAGGTGGAGATTGGGGACCTCAAATTTACAGTGACTGAGGCATCCATAACAGCTGCTATAGAACTTCCTCAAGAAGGTGAACGTTGGTTCAAGAAAAAGAGCATTAGTGATGAAGCCTGGAGAGTGATCCTACGTAACCCAGGTATGGATGTAACTATTTTTAAAAAGGGAATTCCTGTTCATGCTTTAAAAGAAGAGTGGGCTAGTCTACTGTTGGTCATTCAAAAGTTTATCACTTGTGAGGGACGTTTTGGATCAATGTATATGTATCATACCCGATTGTTGATGAATTTTCTAGACAACCAGACCCTCAATCTGCCATAATTTTTATTAAACAGTTTGAAGAAGATGTCTGTAACCATCCAGAAGCATCCAGGGGACATAGAACCACATTTGTATCACCATGGTCTCGTGAAAATTTTGGTAGAAAAACAATTAAAGGAGAAAAAGGACACCTGGGAGCAATTTTTAGTTAGAAATTTCTTTGAAGAACCTTAAGAAATTCTTGAAGGAAGTACATCAAAAAGAAGTAGAAGAAAGAGAACAAATGATAAAACTCAAAGCACTTTCAAAAAGAAAGAAGGTAAAGACTGAGGATAAAAAGCCAATAAAATCAAAAGAGAAAAGAAGCATTGAGGCTGTGCATCAAACCCCTTCCTCAGAAGAAGATCATCAAGTGTTATCTGAGAGACTAGTTCACCTTCAGGAACAGTCATCTATGGCCAAAAAGAGGGGAAAAGAAAAACAAAAGGAAAAAGACAGTAGTCCACAGTATGTAAGAAGAAGTTCCAGGCTTAAAGGAAAGTGGAAGAAAATACTGAAAAAAGGACCTCATTTTATTGATTTGGGAGAAGTAACACCTGAACAAACTCCAGCTGGCCATAGTCCATCTCATTCTCAGCCAAACATTGAACATAGTCCACCTAATTCTCAGTCAAACGTTGAAGCTAGTCCTTAAGACATTGACATGAGCCCTTTTCAACCAGATTTTGAAGACAATTCTCCTCCACAGTATTTTGGGGACAGCCCAAGGAAAACGACACCTGAGATAGATCCAAAGCAGCAAGAGGTGTACGATTACATAGAATCCTTAGAAAGGACAGGCACGGGCCCCAACACTTCATCCAATCAGCCTCACACAGCACAAGAAGCTCTAGTCCAATCACTGAAACAAGAAGTCTTTGAGTTGGAGGTTTTAAATAGACACATTAAAAATGAAAATGAGGCATTAAAGGAAAAAATCAAATTGGACAAGATCATTCATGACAATACTATGCTACATCTGGGACTGTGGCAGAAAAAGAACAGGAAATTGAAGAAGAAATGCCAGAAGGTAAGTAGAGCACTGATTAATCTTAAATTCAGATGCTTAATGAAGAAGCCCAGGATGTTAGCAGCACCAAGGAAGAGGAGAAGAGGACTGGATGTACTGGCAGAGGTATCAAGGCATATGAATTGAAGAAGGATTATCAAAATTTTGGTTGCATGAGGACATGCAACACCTTCATAGTGGGGGTATGTTGAGTCCCAAACTTGCATCTTTCTTATACAACTTTCTAGACCTTTTCCATTCACCTGGACCTTCTAAGTCATCAATATCATTGCATATTAATCATAAAAGAGCATTTAAAGTGGTTTATAACTATGTTTTGTGTCTGTTGTTTGAATTAGATTTTTGCTCAATAAGCTGCGGAATTTTGTCACTTTCCGCAGCTGCTGCAACTTTCCGCAGCCATTTTGTTAAAGTCTATATTGCAGGTGTCTTCAGGAAAATCGAGCCACATGGGCAAGTTGGAAATGACATGGACATGGATCGAGTCCTATTGGCTCAGTCGAATTCACCTAAGAAGGTTGTGGTCAAAGGTAGCCAAGTGGTGGTCAACTGAAGAGTCCCACGGTGACAGAACTCTGTTTTTCATCACGTGAAGACTTGCGTGGCCATTTCTAAATCACAGGAGACATATCAACACCTGTAAATGGCTCCATAAGCCGAATCCAACAACCAATTTCCATAGATTTAATCTTCACGGCAGCCATGATGCTAGATTTCTGGACGTGGTTGTTCACGTGTCTTCTATCAGCGCATACTTTAGGGAATTAGTTATATCACCCTCTGTTATAAATAGTGCGTTCTCATACGCATAATAGTTAGCTCTGTAATGTAATTGCGTTGCCACTGTGCTGTGACATTATTTCTCTGTTATGACCGCATTTTGAATATATAAGAAGACTCTGTTCATAAGCACAATTCGTGTTTGATAGCTGCTTCCCGAGGATTGTGCAGAGGGCCCCTGCACACGCCGAGGTTTTGTGTATTACTGTATAGTTTCATGCTTCATTTCCTTACGTTCATTGTGCCATAGTCATTCACGTGTATATATATTACACCTTTCATGGTATTTACGTTTCATCTTTGTCCCTAATCTTTCATGCTTTACGTTTTACTTCTGTCCATAATCTTTCATGCTTTATATTGTTGTTAACTGATCAGTGTTTTTGTTCTAGATTACAATAGGCAGTCTGGGCATTTGCACATCATTTTATAATGACTAATGACATGGAATCAATCTTGTCCTTCTGCTGATTTCTTTTTCTTAGTTTTTAATTCCAGCACTATTTTATTCATTTCAGTTTTGTACATTTGATTTACTAGTTAGATTAGATATTAAACTGCTCATGTCATTATCAGTTACCTCCGAAAGCCATAGCGAGACTAATGGTGAGGGATTGAAGTATGAGTGTGTAGTTTGATATTAGTTTATTTTTCTGCAAGTTAGATATTAAATTACTCATGTCATTATCAGTTACCTCCGAAAGCCATAGCGAGACTAATGGTGAGGGATTGAAGTATGAGTGTGTAGTTTGATATTAGTTTATTTTTCTGCAAGTTAGATATTAAATTTCTTATGTCATTATCAGTTACCTCCGAAAGCCATAGTGAGACTAATGGTGAGGGATTGAAGTATGAGTGTGTAATTTGATATTAGTTTATTTTTCTACAAATTAGATATCAGATTGCTCAAGTTGTTTATGATTACCTCCGAAAGCCATAGCGAGACTAATGGTGAGGGGTCAGAATATGAGTTGATGTAATTTGATTTTAGTTTTATTTTACTTGCAATATTTTCTTTGAGTACAGTTTCTTTTGTGTTTAGACAACAGCAAGGGTAATGGTTTTCATGATCAATAGTTCATTGTTTGTTTAACTAGAATAGTGGCACATTTTCATTTCCTTTTAGGAATTAATTTTGTCATTGTATGTTTCAAAATCCTTTTGAAGTTTTAAGTTTGGGAAATCATTATAAAGGACATCATTGCCTTGGAAAATCATAACCATACTTGTCTTTTATAATTTCTATCTCACATTAGGAAACCAACCAAGATAAATAAAAAAAAAACCAAAAACGACAAAAAGTAAGAGATAGGTTATCTTGCACATATAGTGCGCCACACTTCGTCAGCTTACGAATCCCAGATTGACAAATTAATGTAGCAATTTAGGACACACTGAATTGACCAAACACATATGTCTAATGTTTTATAGAAACTTCACGTTATATTTTGGGCACTTGTATCAAAGAAAGAAAATTTATTTTTATATGGAAGTCTAGGGTTACATCAGGTTCGAAATTGCAGTAAGTGCTACATGCTCTCTTGGAAAGGATGAAAGCCTATAAGAGCCCTAAATAGCATGAAACATATTGATTTACTATGACATCATGGACATAATCATATGATAGTAACATGTTTAAAATTTTACTTGGTTGAGTTTCTTGAAATCATCTAGTCTTTTAAGAATAAAACACACGGGGACCATTTTGCATAAATATTCATCCATACATTGTCTAATATTATGTTAGAGGAAGTCATTTTGCTAATGTGGATCATCGTGATCCTGTAAGAGTCATCATATTGGTAGGCTCTTGGAAGAGGCATTATGATAGGATCAATATATATTCCATATTGTATAGAACCAATACTTTGAAAAGGGTGCAGGAATGCATTCGGTTAAGTTGCAAGCTCATTGCAGGATACAAATAATTAGATGATTGTGTGAAATATTAGTAATGCATGTTTATAGTAACCTTTGGAATATAGGATTCATGTAATCCTGTAAGGAAGGTTGGTCATATGCATAGTGAATCTTTCATTTACTTATATGATGCCTAAAAACCATACTATTCACGAGCTAGAAGAAATGAGAGCTAGAGCCACAAATAAGTGCAAACCATACTGTAAATGTGAACTATGACTAATTGCATATAAACACTATGCCAATAATGGAAATTAGAGAATACAAACTTCAATAAAGCTCTGAGTTAATCAAGAGGTTCCTAGGAGCTTGTATTTTACGATTTAGTCAACATGGATCAAACAAAGCCAGAAATGACTTCAAATAAATAAGTTGATTCATGCAAGTGAAATGGATACAAGAAATGGACATCGAATGATCATAAATGTTTGAATACCATGTGAAATGAAACACATAAAGGTACCATAAATGAAACACATAGACTAACCTTATATTTAATTATTAGGGTATTTTACAATTATCATGGGGATATTTCACTAGTTGGTGGGCTTATATGCTTTTCCTTTCTCTTTCCTATTGGAATCAAGGGAATAACTAACGATTTGGTTCTGTGTAAACTCCAATCAACTCTCTTTCTATAGATAGCCATAAATTTTCCCTTGCATCTCCTCTAGGAGCATGCACTTATACCATATACCTATTTTGAGGTTGTTGCTTCAGATTTAATTCATGGTACCCTAGGGGTGGTTCTGGAAATTCAATGAGAATTCATTAATGCAAAGGAATTCCACATGATAACATTCTAAGACATATGTGGTCACCACCTAATTCTCTATATTTATTTACGATTTTCTAAGATTGTGTTTCATATTTAAGTTCATTCTGAATTTTTTCTATAGCATTGATTACAATCTTAATGAAGAAATATTTTAGAACCCCTCCATAAGTAAGTAATGCGATCAAACTTCTTGAAATGGATGATTTTCTCCACTTATAGCTGGTTCCACATCTTTCTAAGGATTTGATAATTGGGTAACCAACATAATTTTCATCTCTTTCAACTTTGATCATCAACTCTAAAAAATGAATCGTTTTAGATGGAAATCTTCTGTTAATAAGAAATGTTCCTTTGACTGCATAAACATTATAGAAAATAAAACACTAAATGAGAAAGGGGTGGGCCTCTGAAATTTGATTGCTTAAATGTTTTCCTTCAAATACATTTTTTGGGCATTGCGAATTCAAAAATTCAGATATAAATCCAGTGACATCATGTATTAGAAGCTCTCCATTCAAGTCATAAACCTCCTTTTTATTCTCATCAAAACATGGTATAGCCGCCACAGGCATAAAATTTACATATGAGATATCACCTCTAAAAGGAATGGTTTTTGAAATAATAAATGTAAATCGAGCTATGTACTTCTTCAAACTGGAAAAAATATGTAAATTCATAAACATGCATCTTTCCTCATGGATAGATTGGTTAAACAATATGTATGTACTTTTTTCATCTACTTCTGCAAATGATTTAGTGCAAACAAGGTAACATTTGAGTGATGATGACATGGTATTTTTCCTTTTTTCCTTTCCACCATCCTTGATTAAGTGTTATGGGGCGAGGGAAGTTATAGGTCTTAATGCAGGTGTGAAAAGTGGTGTATTTGGTTTCGCATGATAAGCAACAAGGGCATATCTATACTGAGGGAGCTTAGGATAGTGGTGCGAGTAGTGACCATAGACCCACCAAGATAACTTTCTGATTATTTCCTTCCCATTAAGAGATATTAGTTATGCTAGATAACAATAATTTTGTCGATGTTCAATCTAAAGAAGCCTTATTGCCTCTATTTCTTCAAGTGAAGGTACCTAAAATTGTCCAAAGGTGAGATCTAGTATGAAGACAAAGTGGGTATAAGACGTGAAAAATTCCTATCTTATGGATGTAGAAATGTGAAGGTGTCAAAAGGGGTGAGGGGCATGAGAGGCTCCTTATAACGCTATCCAAGGTCAGTGAAACCATAAATGTTTTTTTTTTTTCTAAACAATAAATCACATTAAATAAATGTGCTATATCTCACAAATGCAACATCTTTTTATATTTTACAGAGATGTTCAACTAGTTTGGAGCTTGTTGAACTAGAATCGACCTTCTAAACATACAAATTTATCTTTCTTAACCATTTTTGTGTTGAATTATAACCATAGCAGTTTTTTTCCGCTAAAAACTCCATGTTTTTCGAACAAAGCTTACAAGAATTTGAACCAACCCTCTCTAGGTAAAAAGTTTCAACTCGAGAGAAGAAATAAGAAATGGGAAAAAGATACAGACTTGGGTAGGCAACCAATCGACGAACAACTCCAAAAAAGTGTGCCTTCGTCAGATCCAAGCTTCTAGGAAAGTATTTTGGTCATACAATCACCATCGACCAAAAAATTACCTAAGAGAAGGGCTAAATTGCATTACTAGATTAACTATTGGTTCATTGGCTGAAAATTATGGGAGAAGGAATTTGTGGTTTTCATTGATGACGAGAATTTGTGGGAGGAGAACAAAAAATTTCATGGATGAACAAAACCTATTTCCCCCTACGTCATCTTCTTGAAGAGTTTAACATCAAATGAAAGCCCACAACTTAAACTCTTCAAATCCAAGCCAAAAACTTGTTACATTTTATTGTACCTCAGACCAAAAATAGATTGAAATGGAATGCTATGATATTGATTTATGTTCTGTTGTGTGAAAACATGAATGTTTAGAAAAATGAATCAATGTGTTTTTTCCAATAAACTACCCATGTTAAGAGAAGAAGCTAGGGAAACATAGAGGTTAAATATTTATATGGGACCAATCTGGCATAAAAACTAGGTTTCACTACATATATGACCCACCATACATGCGGTTCTACTCCTTATTAAAGAATCTACTGTTACGACCAATTAGTGGAATAAATCCTTGAATGATGTGTATATATATACAATAGAAAGAGGGATCATTCATTAATAAAAAATATATGACCATACCACCATATTTTATGGTGCCTTTGTGCCACCACTTTCCTACACTTGCCATGACCACCTGCCCTCATGTTGTCGAATGCCCTCGTGCCCTAACGCCTTTCTTGAATGCTCTTACTTGGTTAATGTTATTCTCTGCAATGGGATTATGTTTGATTCAATGTCTATAATGTTTATTGGTTTTTAGAATCATGTTATAACACCAAATTACTCATGTAATTAATTACATTTTGATTTAAAATCCCAATGATCTACGTATATCTGACGAGAGTTTCTTAGCTGTTGAATATTATATGGTAAAATAATCTCATCAGACATACGATGGCTAAGGGATGCCCATAAGATATCCAATGATAAAGGAATTCCCATATGATACTCGATGACCGCCAGGATTTACAAAAAAAACAAAAAATACATTTGACTTCTGATACTTTTTCCAATTTTATCCATTCTATCGGATTCTACTATCATATTTTATGCCCGTGTGTATTAGTGCATATTGGTTCTATTCCTATTGATAAATTAAAATAATATAATTCAAATGAATTTGAAAACTATCTTATCCATCATGGGATTCAACATCAGACAATTGTTCCATACAATTCTCAACAAAATGGTGTAGCTGAAAGAATGAATAAGGCTATCTTAAATATGCTTTGTTCAATGATTTTTTTTTTAAATGTGAATTTGATGTTATAGCATAATGCAATTATATGTGCAATGTATATAAAAAATATATGTCCATCTGTTATCGCATCATTTAGCACTCTTGTAATTCTGATGCTCTTATATGGCCTTGGGAAACCATTTCCCATGTAGACATGATATTATATTAAAAAAAAAAAATTGAATTCCATACGCGACTTCGCCCTTTCAAGAGTGCGTACACATGCAAGTACCATAACATAAAACCTGTGTATATTATTAAAAATATGAAAAAATAAAAAATATCCTATGTTTCGAGCGGGTTTTACTTGTGTTGGCTTGAGGGGTCCTGACCCAGGTTCAGAATTTAAGATTTGCCAACAAACCCCTATACTACTGGCCCTTTTAACAGTGACCCGCTTGCGCAGGTCAAATTCTCACCCGAAGTAGTATGGGTGGGTGCTGGAACCAGGTTTCTGCACCCTAAGAAAGGGTAGGTAAGGCAAGCAGAGTTGCGTCTGGCCTTGTGATACCCAAATCGCCTCTTTCTACGTAGGGTCTACATGCCTCTTTTGCATCCACGTGCACAAGGTCTACAGATAGTTATATACTTCTATGATAGTAGCACAATATTGCATAGAATAGAACAAGACATATCCAGATATAGTAAACACACTTACATAAAACTTTCACAGCTTAAATACAAAATACGTATAACACAAAAATTACCAATGATTCGCATAAACAGTACACATAGATTCAACTCTCAAATATCCTTTATTACTCATTAATTCATCAATCCCCTCTTACAATACCCATTCCAGCCTGTGCACAAAGTAGCAGGGTCTGCACATAGTCGAAATTTGGATCTCCACGCACACAACCAGCAAGAGTCCTTTCCCCAAAAACCCAAACAGATTTACTAAACCACAATTCGCATCAATAGATCTTCAATCCTCTACCTTACAATTCAAAATGTTCATCTATTTATAATAGTATAGCCTAAAATTTCCTATGGTCCGTAAACCGTGGTTTTCAGACCCTTGGTTTACCCTTTTACCCATTATAATTCTCTTGGGGCTTTGACCCACCCCAAAACCCCTGCGCTAGCCTAATTATAATAAAAAATATCCAAAATCGGACCAGTTTCGCAGCTCGTAGGAGAACCTGTTCCAACAGTCCCCCAACAAAATATTGTGACTCGTCCCGAGTCACTATGGTGGTGCATTCTCTATCTGTGCACGTAAGTTGTTGAGGGTTGTGATCAGTGGAAGTAGCACTTCTTGATTTTGGGCAACAACACTCTGTGCAAGGTCAACAAGCTTCTGGGAGGTCGGTCCTTCAGGGGCCACGGTAACTCGTTCCAAAATTTGGTTGAGTCGTGCAATGGCGTTGTGAGCATCCTAAGATCTTTGGAATGCAACATCTCCCCATGGCTTCAAGCGCTTTCTAATGGCATGCTTGGCACGCCAGAGATCCGCAATTGTGTCTTGAAGAGCGTTGCTAGTTTTCAAGAGTGCCAAACAATGCATAGGGGCGAGGGAAGGCAAGGTAGCCTTGATCTGATCGAAAGTAGCTTCCTTCTGGCGTAAATCTTCTCTGACACACTGAAGAATCAGGTTGAACTGGACCTCTGTCCAGCGCTGCATGGCCGCTTCGAGAAACTGAGTACCCAAATTAAGCTGTCCTTTAATAATGTCTGTAGCTTCGGTTATCAACACAACCCGTTGTGCCTGTACATTTTGGGATATGGTAAGATGTGCTTGGGCCTGGTATGCTGTGAATTGGTAGGCCATTTGGGTCTTGAGGGCCTGCACTTCAGTTGGGGATTCCCTGAGTGCTACAACCAAGCCTTCTAGGGTAGCCTGGAGTGGAGCTAACGTCGGGAGTTCGTCAGGGATCTTTGTGTTGAGCCGGTGAACCACTGTTTCAAGTTGCGCCATAAGGAGGATATCTTCGATCTGGCATGTGAGGAGCGGTGTGGCGACATTGAGGTGTTTTTGCGTGCTTTGGTCACGATGATGGATCTCTTGTAGCACGACAGTGTGTAATCCTTGCAATGCCTTGCGGGGCAGCTACGCCAAATCCACTTGTAGTTCCATAGCTATGGGGAGGTGGTCGCCGACCAAGATAGTGCTAGGTAGTGAAAAAATATGGCCTTCATTGGTAGGGAGCCTGGAACTGCGGAGAAGTTGCAGCTTGTCCCTATATCTCTTTGTACCCCGAGGGGACGAAGTATCCCTATTGGTCAGCCCTTCTGTGCGCAAGACTAGCTGCGACTCGACTATGTCAGTCCTCATGGCGCGCTGTGGTAGTTGTGTATCCTCTCGCATAGCCTCTTCAGAGCCCATTCAGCTGGGGCCTGCGATCATCCCAAGTTCGGGGTGGGCGTGAACTTCCATCGTGTAGTTGTGGCACCATTCTGCACAAGGTTCAAAGTCAAATTTTCCTGCAGGGAGCCATAGGGCAATCAACTTATCAATCTCGGCATCCCCAGACCCTCTGAACATAATGTTTGCAGGCATTGGACTGGTGGGTGCCGAGGCACTCAGAAGGTTAGGGTCTGCCATAGCAGCAAAAGGATAGGCTTCCAACTTTGGAAACTCGCAGACAACAAAGGTAGGTTGATGGGGTAAGACCCAAATGCTACAGGTCCAGACAATCAAGCAGTAGAATAACAGATTCAGAAGACAGAGACAATATGGGGCCTTGATCGGAATTATCCTTTCTTCCTTATAATGTCTTGGGTTATCCAACGGTAGAGTAGGTCTAACTTGAAACTTACCATCAATCATCTGGAAAAACTCACCATAAATTTCCGCATTGATGGCCAACAGCCTGTTTGTTGTAACGGTAAGATTCCATTTTCACTCGAATGCAGCGTTCTGACAGTCATCGCTCACACCTGATGGCTTTCCCACGGACCTAATGACTTTGGATGAAGCGTTCATGTTGTTCGCACATCCCGAATTAAATCTGACGTCGAATGTGTTGTAATGAGATTCAGGTACAACTTATGCAGCTTGGAAATCGTACACATCCCATTGAGCACCATGGTTGGGACAGTTCGGGGATCACTCACTCCCTTCGTCGAGTTAAGGCTCCAATACTCCATCGTATGTGGTACCGACGTTCCCCCTGATCCGAGTGCAATGTGTGTGCGTGCTTTTCCCTTAGTCAGGGCATCCGTGTTCTGTAGAGCTGCGTCAAGTGTCCTTGTACCATATGCCACCCTAAATGTTCGCAGAAACTTAGCTCACAAATTCTCCCAATTGCGTGTGCGCTGGTGCAGCTCTGCAGCTAAATACCACACACTTGGGCATAGGCCTAGGCCATGGATAAACAAGTGAACTTGTTCGTTTGGGGTCCTATCGCACCATTGTGTTTCCCATGCAAGAAAATAAAAGGAATTCTTAGATCCATTTCCGAGTTGGAGCTTTAAACTGCAGGATCATCTTATCCCGACATTCCTCCCAATCACGGAATACCATCCCATGCGTATTCCACCAGTGCGCAGGCGTTCCACGCAGGGATAGCTTAAGGGCCCCTAGCCTGCGTCCCTTGGGAACTTCTACTTCGAATGCACGTAAAAATTCCTTAATGTTACTGAAGTCCCCAAAGTAGGGCAAGTATCTTACCTCGGCGGAGATGCAGCCGAAATTCCTTGTGACCCGAAGACATCATAGCGCCGAAACCTCGTGCAACTGGCCCTGCCAATTCTCTAGTTCCCCATCGGGGTTGAACAGGTATTCACTATCATTTTCTTAGCACAGTACTCCTTCCATCGTGGGGTTAATCCAATCTTCATCCTGCATGGTGAGCTTGTAGATGTGATCCACCCCTTTCGCATCCTCTGCTAGCTCTGTATACCACGTGCCTTCCGCAGGATCCAATTGTACTATTACTCGTGTGTCGTTATTTTCAAATACCATGCTATGCTTTTTGAGATTGATCACACCCCCCATATCGATAGCCCAGTCCAATCCTAGGAGTGCAGGGTAGGGATCCACATCTTCCACGATCTCTATTACCTCAAAGTCAGCTTAGACCTTTACTCCTATGATATCTACCATGATTTTTGGCAGCCTTCCCAGAGGGATGATCTTTTGTTGATTTTCCATGCGCAGCTAGATGGTGGACCATTCCAATTTAGGTTCTCCCATTCATTGCCATGTTTTATTAGGTAATACATTCGCATCTGATCCAAGGTCCAAAATAACTTGATCCATCTCGTAGTCACCAATCTGTGTAGTCAGCCACATTTCTCTTCCGGTGCATTTTTTATATCTATATAGTTTGTGTACATCCTTGGTCCCTGGAATTAGATTGGTCATGATGTGCAGCTATTCATTAATGCTTGAAGGTTCTCTACATCCTTTGGGTTACGTAGTAGCTTCAGACACACCTACAGAAAGGGTTCAACCCCCTCATCTGTCTTGAGGTGTGTTGGTACCTGTGCAGTAGCTGTTATTGTCTCTTGTCCCTTGCTTATGTTTGATCCTTCTTGAGAGGTCATAGGATCCCTGGCAGCCTCTTCCCTCGTTCCCTGGGTGACCATCCTACTGCATGTTATGACTTTCACACTTGGGTCTATGTTCCTCAGCTCGGCTTTAACTCTTTGCACATTCTGCGTAGGGGTGGGCTGTTTTTCCTGCATTTTGGCTAGTAAAATTGGGCAATATTCAACCACATGGTCCAGCTGTCTAGAATATTTGCAAGATTGCCTTGTTGGATTTGGTCAGTCCCTGGCAAAGTGTCCTACCTCCCTGCAGTTATAACAGATTAGCTGCCCACGTCCTCATCCTGCGCTTCCGCCCCGACCTCCCCTACCCCTTGCTGGAGAGCCACCAAAGCTCGCGGGAGATCTCGATGACGCAGGGTCTGATTGTACCTGATACAAGTTCCCACGATTTATCATCAAGTCGTAAGTGCGATAGTTATGCTCATCATGTCCTATCAACTGGTAGAACCTGCACCACTATTGCTTCAGTTTTGGGACATACGCACCTAGTTAAGGGAAATGGTTCATTTCATGCAGCCCCGCTACACTGCAGTCATCACACCACAGTGCGGTCTGCTTGAGCTTGGGTGTGATAGGATGGGTTCCCCACTCGCTCTTCGGTGGACCAGACTAGGTCCTCCTACCTACATGTAATCTTCCAATAAAGGGCACTGATCCTTCGTATGGCTAGATACCCGACATCGTATGCACCACAGATCTACACTGGCTCCTTTTCCTCATTCCTTTCGTAGGTTCTGAATTTCCATGTGCATAGATCTAAGCTGTTCCTAAATTTGCTGTACTCCTAACGAAGTATCTTCTCTAGGTGCAGCTTCTAGTTTCATATCGACTTCCACAACTTTTTCCTGTGACTCAAAGGTTTGGTGACTCATTAGTGTATGCAGGTGGGGCAACAACATAGCAATGAACCATTCCGTATGTTGTCTATCGTCATACTCAAATCCTCCTTCCCTAATTTCTTTCTTCAATCACTGATCAGCCTTCCATAGAGACTCAAACACACCTTGCTTGAAGTCCTTCACTTATGCTACCAACTGAGAATAATATTTTGGCTTTCAGAATTTTTTCTTCAGAGCGTCCTTAATATCTTGAATAGATGCACTCCTGTTCTGAGAAATGTATCGCATATACCAATCCAATGCTCTGTCCTCGAATGCCAGGGACAACTGCACCCTCTTCACCGTATTGTTTGTCACATTTTGCGCAGTCCAGACAGAGTCTACAACAAACCAAAATCGGTCCATATCCTCATCCCCTACCCCCTTGAAGGTAGGTAGTCTCAGGTGCACAGCCATATAATTGTCTGGCAGGGGTGGTGGTATGGGTGAGTTCTTACCTTTGTGCAGCCTGAATGGCAGTGTAGCTGGGGGGTCTTGCACAATCGTTTCTCGCAGAGGGTTATAGGAAAATATTCCCCCGTCAAGGTTGGTCCGATAGCATTTACCACTGCGAGTCACGCTTTTTTCGGGATCCGAGGTCATTCAGTCGGTATGAATACACATAATAATTTTCTCGCACAGTAGTATCTTAATCAGCAACGGCAGCGTCTTCAGGAACTTGCCCCGGAATCCTTTAAAGAATATTCGCTTGGCCTCAGAGTAAGATACAAACTGATCAATAGAAAATTCTGTCACAAATCCTCCTAGAACACTGTCTACCCAGTGATCCACCATTTGAGTGATGGTATTATCGGTTCTTTCCAACTGCTGGATCAGCTCTGGAGTCCACTGAGTAACTCGTTCATCCTTCCAACACTTCTGGAATTCTACAATCCTAGCCAGCCACTCCTGAAGCTCGATTGAAAAAGTCACAAAGAAAATTTCATAGCTTTCTGTAAGAATGTACCTATTTTTCCACTTTTCTTCCGTTAACTTCGTGCTGCGATTTTCTTTCACTGCAAACTCCTGAATCTACTTTTCGAACCACTCCTCAATTTCCTTCCTTTTAGGCTTCCAATATTCTCTTGTCATTACCTGATCCCTTCCTCAAAATGCTCCAAGTCCTAAAAATGGAACCATTTGTTGGGTCGAGAGGTCCTGAACGAGGTTCAGAGTTCAAGGTTTGCCAAAAAACCCCTATACTACTGGCCCTTTAGGCAGTGACCCACTTGTGCAGGTCAAAGTCTCACTCGAAGTAGTATGGGTGGGTGTTGGAACTGTTAGTGTCAGTTTTTTCATATTGCCACCAGTGATCAAAATTTACTCTTTTGCATTTGCATAGTAGGAGTCCCATATAATAAATTTTCATCATTCCATTAGGTCATGAATTCATTGATGGTAGTGGTCTTTCATCAGTTTTCCCTCATGTGAAAACTTGCTGATTCTCCTCTCTATGTTCTTCAGTCATGACTCACTTTCACTTCACAATTCATGTTATTAGGTCATAGGGTTGGTCTCATTAGGTTCTAGGGTCCCATCATGGTCAAATTAATGAGCCAAGTGTCAATAAATATCAGCAAGGTCATGAGGAGGTCCAATAAACTCAAAGGCACAGTATCTGGAAAAATAAAAGAGTTTTTCTATTAAGCTTGATTTAATTTTCACCTCAAAACATGATACTTTTCTTTTATTATCATTTCTTATGTAATTTTATGTCTTCATCTGTAATAAGTTGAGCTTCAGAAGCTGTTATCTTCACAAAGCCACCACCCTGCCTTTTAGATGAGTTCTTCACTAGATTTTCACGATAAATCATGTTCTAAATATGTTCATCAGAAGGAGCCTGGGAAGAGCTTTCCAACGATATGTCATACTCCCAAAACTGACTTCTGGATTGGAAAATATGCTTAAGTGAATAAAAGCCCCCAAAAAGCCCAACCTTACCCTTATTTCTCATTTGGTCCCTTTAAACCCTATAACCTTTACCTTTTTTATAATTTTTGGGCCTTTACCAAAACATTCCTTGTTCTTTTGTGATTTCCGCATCCTACAAACTTCCAATGCGATTGACCCTCATAACTACGATCCGATCGCAACATCGCATCGCATAGTCTCGATTGACCCATCCCCGATAAAAAACCTTCGATGCGATTGAGTCACCTCCGATCCGATCGCACCATCGCATCGCAGTTTTCCTTGCCAACGCTTAAAATTTCATTTGATTACTCCCTTTCCCCCTCGATCTGATCATCACAAAGTCTGATCACATCGCCAAGTCCGATCGCATCACAATATTCGTTGCAACATTCGCTTCCGACCCACCGATGCGATGAATCACATGTCGCTCATCGCATCGCGCGATTTTCCCGCCAACGTTTTGGTCCCGCTCCACTCCTTCACCGATTTTTGATTGTGATTTCCCCGGTCCCACCATAAGGCCTTTTCCCGTTCCAAAAAAAATTGGCTTTTCCTTGTGTTAAAGCTTTGTTTCCATTTTAGTTTATTTTAAAAGGATCTTTCCTCTCATCGAATCATCCTTTTCTCCCACTGCTTTCATAGCACTGTTCCCTCCATCGCACATCGCACATTGCGATTTCTCCCCCTGCCATATGTTTTGACAGTTCCCCTTCCCAATTTTCGCTTGCGATTAACCCACCTCCGATGCCTCCAATCTGATCATTCCATCGCATCGCTCCATTTCGACATACACCCTCCCTCCCACTGCGATTTGCAATTGGGATTTGGGCCCACCACTATTCCTTTCGCTCTTTTTCAATAAAAAAAGGTCTTTTCTTCATTAAAATGGAAAATTCGATTTTATATTGGTTTCAAAGGCATTTTTCTTCGACAAAAGGTTTTTCTTCAAAGAGCAAAGACAAAGATATAGGTCAAAGCTGTGAACTAATTATAAACACAGAAAAATCTCAGCATCTACAGCAACGATGAAAAAGGAATATGTTCTTCAGACTTCCTCTTTTCATTCATTGGGTATGACAGCAAATTTCTCCAGGCAGTCAAATGTATTACTCCCTCTTTTTAGGGGCATATTGTTGATTTGTTTTCTATGTTTAGATTTTATTTTCTGGGCAGGTGAAACAACTCCTCCTTCTGTGGATCTACATCCCCTCAAATTTTGTCTATTTAATGTAATTTCTGAGTCATTTGTAAAAAAAAAGGTGGGATGGTTTGGAAATCATTGAGGACACTCTGCACTCCATTTGTAACAGCTTGGCAGGGAATTAAAAAAGAAATGCAGCACTGATTAATGGGAAAAAAAAAGGTGGGATAGTTTGGAAATCATTGAGGACGCTTTGTGCTCCATTTGTAACAGTTTGGTAGGGAATTAATAAAGAAATGCATCACTGATTTATGGGATCCCTGTGGTATGGATTTTAGCACTGATCTTTCCTTTGTGATCAATTGTTAATTGTTATGTTTGCCATTCTTTCATCCATATTTATGTTTGGATGTTTTCAAGATATATAGGTAGAATCCATTGTGTAATTCTCTGCCTTGGGAAAATCATTCAATATTTTATTTTTTCTGCTGTTTGAAAAGGATCCATCTCCTATGCCCTTTTTAGCTTCTCACCAGTCTTACACATTCCATCATCATTTAAATACAAAGTTGTTTAAAATCCCTACCTACCTTGTCCCATAGAATACCCTGTATCTCTGATTTAATTCCCCATATTCAAACTGCCCAACCCCATCTGATTCCATTCAACCCTGAAATTTATAATAACATTTCAAGCTATTATACCTAGCCTAAATCAATTTGTAGTCATATTTCATTGAACATTTTTCATGGAGAGAGCCCTCTCCTGACCTTGTAGGGCTAGCTACGAGGCTGAGCATGGTTTGAAGTTACCCTGGTTTTCCTTCCTTCAGCTTGAGGTTCAAATTAGGTGATAACAGGAACCAGGTTTCCGCACCCTCAGAAAGGGTAGGTAAGGCAATCAAAGCTGCGTCCAGCCCTATGATACCCAGATCGCCTCTTTCTGCACAGGGTCTACATGTCTCTTTTGAATCCACGTGTGCAAGGTCTATAGATAATTATATACTTCTATGACAGTAGTACAATATTGCATAAAATAGAACATGACAGATCAAGATACGGTAAACACACTTACACATAACTTTCACATCTTGAATACAAAATACGCATAACACAAAAATTACCAATTATTTGTATAAACAGTACACATAGATTCAACTCTCAAACAACCTTTCTTACTCATCAATTCATCAATCCCCTCTTACAATACCTGTTCCAGCCTAAGCACACAACAACAGGGTCTGCACACAGTCGGACTCTGGATCTCCGCACACACAGCCAGTAGGAGTCCTTTCCCCCAAAACCCAAATATATTTACTAAACCATAGTTCGCATCAATAGCTCTTCAATCCTCTACCTTACAATTCAAAATGTTCCTCTATTTATAATAATCTAGCCTAAAATTTTCTATGGTTCGAAAACCATGGTTTTCAGACCCCTGGTTTACCCTTTTACCCATTACAATGCTCTCGAGGCTTTAACCCACCCCAAAACCCCTGCTCTAGCCTAATTATAAAAAAAAAATACAAAATCAGACCAGTTTTGCAGCTCATAGGAGACCCTGTTCCAACAACGGGTTCCACCGGAACCCACCTATAGGAACCCGTGGCCTAACTAAATCAACCGATTCTGGTGGTATTTATACACCTCATGGGAAGGCCTAATGAAAAACAAGGAGATGGGATATCGACATTATAGTCATTTTGGTCCCCAAATCAAGTCTGATTTTCCCTGTGCCTCCTGCACTCCCATTCATAGGAAACCCTTGTTTCCTTGCATAGATGCTCATCCATCATTATATGGCATCCTTTTTCACATGATTGAGTGGTGATATTTGAGGCTTGGGATGGGCTGATCTAGAGGAAGGTTTCATTGGTGTTGTGGTTGGATTATGTTGTATCTCTCCACTACTATTTTCTGATATAAATAAAGAAGCTCTATCTTTTTTATTGGATATGTTATGATCTCATGTTTCATGATTCATATGTAATATGTCAGGCTTTATATGTTTATACTTGATGAGCTAAAAATTTTATTATGTATGCACCTTGAATTTCTTTCTATGTATATGCTTCTCTAAACTGTGTTGTAAGTCTGCTTGCTTTGGAGGACGCAGAGGGTTCGGACCCTACGAGATTGACATCAAACGTAGGACCTTCGGGTACTCCTCTCAAACCCAACTTTAGTATTTTATATGTTTTGTACGCTTGAACAAATTCTTCTTGTTGATTATCTTCTTTCACTCTATTGAGGTTGTCAACCCTTACCTTAGGGAATTTTTTCCCACAAATAGAACTGGAAATTCCACTGGGGAATACAGTCAAATATTTCCTAGAAGGATTGTTTTTTCATTGATATGGGTTTTTCTGTATTGTTTCTTGATTTTTCCAGTATTGTTGACTCATTTTCAGTCAAGTTAATCTGTCTGATCTTCTGGATCAGGTTTGTGTTTTTATTTTTTCCCTAATTTTCCATTTACACACACTTTTTATTGTAGATAAAAGTGTATATACGCGGATTCTACGAAAGAAAATTGCATATACACTAGATATAGTCGCATATACAGGCGATTCTATATTCATATAGTCACGTACAGATAGGAAAAAAATTATTTTTTCCAGTTCTGGCATGTGTTAGGGGTTTGACCTTGTTTCTGCTAGTTTCTTGAAGTAATTTACAGTCTGGAATGGTCTTGTTTCTTGTTGTTGTCGATTTTTCCATCTATTTTTGCAAAAAGATTGTGTCAACCTACGATTTGTGATTTTCAAAGTTTTTTGTATTGAATTTTGGGTTTCAGACCTTCTTTAAGAAGTGTCTGACTGTTTTGTGCTTTTGGGATATTTGGTTGGTCTTCAGCTTGTTTATAACCCAATATTTTCATTACTTCGATTTTCACCCTTGAAATTGGCACTTTTTGCTTCTTTTTGTTTGTTTGAGAAGGGCCTTTGCAATTTTAACTCAGTGAATGATTATTAGTACTGTGAAATATTTCTATTATCTTGAATATTTTATGTGTCTTTTAGATCAAGTGGTTCAAGTTATTTTGGTCTCTCATTCACATTATGCTTGTCATCTTTATGATTATTTACAAATAGTGGGGCTTGAGTCTCTTTTCCTTATTTTGATTTTGAATGAATTATTTCTTCTCCTTTCTGAAACTTTTTGTCATAAGTCCTTAAAAAAGAAAAAAGAAAAAAACATTTTTTTTTTTAAACTTTATTTTCTTTGGTTTTTGGATTTTTGACCTTTTTTTGTCTTTCAACAATTGTGTGAATATTTTTTTTAAGATTTGAATTTTTTTTTATTGGGGAGGTTTTTTTTTCTTTGATATTTTCTTCTCTTTGATTGTCAATTTTGGCTTTTGTTTTTTGAAAGAGCACATTTGTTTGTTTTGAGCATTCCATAGAATCTTGCATTTTGGCATTGTATTATGCATTAAGGTAGTTTCAATTTTAGGTATTTTAGTCTCTTTTTGATAGATGTTGAATATGTGAGTCTGTTAAAAAGAAAAAGAAAAAAGTTATGCTTTGTTAGATCTCTCGTAGAAGCCTGTAGAAATTACTTTTCACTGAAGAAAAATAAGTTGCATTTTCATGTAGCCTATTTTTCTATTGATTTATTTGCGTAAGAACATCACAAGTTCCACTTCTGCTACCCTTGACGTAAATAACAACCAACAAATTCAAGCACTTAATATAAAATGAACTATTTTTTTATTTTTTTCATAGATACATCAATTAGTCTAGGGAATTTAGGGCCTTGGAATAGGTGTGTGGAGAGTAAACTCTCCAAGGCCACTCAAAAATAAAAGTATAGAATTTGATTAAAGAGTGCAAATCTAGTATCATTAGGTTTTTGATAAATCTCATCTAACACAGGAGTCAAGCACGAGGACATGTGAAGATAAGGAAAGAGAGATACCCCCTCTCCTACTTGTTGGATATCATGCCCACGACTGTTCTACCTTACCTTTGATTAAGAGTTGGTTGCCTTAGTTTCATTTCCTATGTACCACATAGGCTACTACGGGGGGGAATGCTCGTGGTACCTGAGACAGTCGTTGCATCAATTTCATAGTACTTCTGGAAGGTGCCCTTGTGAAGATCGAGTAATTGCACTGACAAAGGCTATTTTCTGGAGGTCGGAAATTGTTTTTGATACCTTCGATGGTAGGATTGGGTCCTTATCATGCCAAATTACCGTCAGAAGGCACATTTATCTACTTTCTTGTATTTTTGTATCTAGTCCTAACCACCCATAGCGAAAATACTTGGAATTTGTTTGCTTGTTGATATATTTAGGGTTTTATAATGGAGTGCTCTTTGTTCTTTGTATTTATTTGGATTTAGGTAGATTTTGTATTGTAAATTCTGAACCTTTGATTCTGAGTGAATAGTCAACCACTCCACTAGTCTTGAAAGAATTTTATTATATATTTTCCTTTTTAAGGGAAAATATTTGATTTTTCATCTCTCTTCCTTGAAAATTCATTTGAACAATCCCATAAGGGAAGGATCTGTGTATAAGTTAGGAATGGCCAATATTCTCATGGATGCCAACCAAAGAACCCCTCCAAGAAGGTAACCTTGTGCTTTTCCTTTCTTTGCGAACGTTGGTACCCCCTTGATGGCCACTTTGAATATTCCCGGATTGAATATAGCACTACGAGTTTGGTTGTGGTCCAATCTAAATATTTCAAATGTTCTTGAAGCTTCTTAGATGAATGATTTATTTCAAGAACATCATATGGGTGTTAATGGTATATATTCTTCTTCACTAGAGAAATATGGGCTTCCTCTTTCTCCTCCATCTTGCAATAAGAAATTTAAAAAGAAGAGAAAGAGGAGGAATAAGAAGAAGGAGAGCTTTATCCATGCATCATCATCAACCTCTGCTAGTCATGTTGGAGATGAGCCTTTAGCCACTGAAAGTCATGATGGGGGCATAATTCTAGTCACTGCAAGTCATACTACCAATGGGTTACCTACCTATATCAAATATGTTGATGATGACTCACCTTCTTCTGTGAGTCTCGATGGGGGCATAAATCCTATCTCTCTTGGGAATGAGTCACTAACCTTTGCAATTCATGTTGGAGACCCTCCATCAACCACTGCTAGTCATGTTGGGGGCATTAATGTTGATGAGAAACCTAGGCATAGAATATTTAAACCTAATTTCCCTTATAATATTTGTAAGGGAGAAAATATTACTCATTTGTGCCCTAAGATTTCAGTGGTACAAAGGTTTTTGTCTGAGTGTGTCAGTCGTTCTTCTCCTGAACATGTTATGGTTTCTCAATAATGTACTCAACCATTGGTTTATGAAGTGGTCGAGCCTTGGAATCTTTGGCTGATATCTCTCCTCTTTTGGGGGGTGAAGTGTCTAACAACAGAGTCTTCTTGATTTCTAGTTCAGAGTCTTCTGTTCTTAGGGGCATGCCAGTTGCTTCAAGTGTACCCCCTTCAAGTTCTAGGAGTGTTTCCTTTGATTGGGATGTGTAGAAATTTTATTAATACTATGATGTATTACCAGACTCTCCTGATCTAACAATTATATCCACTGTTAAATACATAATCCTTCTACTTAATTCTTTGTGGAAATTTAATCGCTAATTGCAAACACATGAAGAAAAATCAATTGCACATAACAATATGTTTTTACCGGGAAAGCATAAAGCTAAAAAACCCAACTATCATATATTATGTTTATCATGGATCATGAAACAATCTCATACAAAACTCTACTCCAAGGGCTCTCATTACAATATACAATCGTCTCACATTGTCATACAAAAATTAGCTCACACATGTACCACTTTACTGCCTCCTGACAACCTGCCTCCACTACGCAATCCTTGGTGATGAAGATATCTAAATGAATTCAATATTACCTTACCTTCATTGCGCAATCCTCATTGACATCTCCAATGTGTGTGTAGTTGCATTGAATGCACCACTATAGTCACAACTGATAGTCAACCAGGCCCTTTCACCTATCTCTCAATTGGGTCTCCACTGGATCTTACATGCATGTAGTTAACAGTAGTATTTCTTCAATTGCATGTGATACCACTGCTTGTGAATTAATTAAATAATTAATTCAGTAATCTATCACTAGTGTATCTTTAGTTACAACTAGTTACAACTAGCACAACCGATTTTAACTCACTTAACTGAGTTAAACTAAATAACAACTCACATAACTACACATCCAACTCTGTTACAAGTTTTTATCACTCAGTTACAATGAATTCCACTACATGGTCCACCAACCAACCACTTCAACATGAAATACACTTAGCTAACTGATTTTCCACTTCAGTTAACTAGTTCCAAGTGCTCATTGAAAATAGATAATTATTTATTGTCTAATTTTTGTTAAGGGCTTAACAAAAATCGACATGCATTCTAATTTTATACATGCATTCCATGAAACAACTTTTCACATGAATTCAAAACTTAGACGCCCATCCATCCATATAATTTTCTCAACCATCTATAAATAGATTGCTGCTAAAAATAGACTTTGATCCAAATTCTAAAAATAGACATATCACCTAAAAATAGCTTGCGGGCCCCACCTAGTGCAGGTGCTTAATTATCACTAGGATCATCATCTTGTTGAATCTCTACACTCCCTCTCAATAAGAAAGGGATTATCCTTCACCCTGATCCTATCTCTATGGTATTCGAATTTGCTCTTGGTGAGCGCCTTCGTCAGAATATCTGCATCCTGATCTTCCGTAGGAATGTACTGAAGCAACATGATCTTCTGCTACACACAATCTCTGATATGATGATACCATATATCTATATGCTTAGATCTATCATGAAACACATGATTAATAGAGATTTTAATGCATCTCTGATTATCACAATGAATCACTGTAGGATCTAAATGAGAAACGAACAAACCGACCAGGATCTTCCTCATCCAGATAGCCTCACGTGCAGCTTGAATTGCTGTTATGTATTCCGCTTCCGCTGAACTGAGTGCCACAAATATCTGTTTCCTGTTGTACCAAGAAAAAATTGTAGATTCAATACTAAAAACCCCTCCTAATGTGCTCTTTCTATTCGTTGGGGTGCTTGCCCAATCTGCATCTGTGAAGCCACGCAACTTCAACTCATTTGTCTGTATGTACCATAAGCCATACTCAGATGTGCCCTTGAGATATCTCAAGACATGCTTGCCCGCCTTCCAAAAGAGATTGGTAGGCTTAACCATCGCTTGACTAAGTTGGTTCACCACATAGCATATGTTCGGTCTTGTATTAACTAAATACATGAGAGAACCCACCAACTATCGATAGATAGTAGCATCCACTACCTCTCCAGATGTAGCGTCCTCTTTCCTCCAGTTTCCAGGAAGAGGAGTATCCATGGGTTTACAGCCCTCCATTTGAAACTTACCGAGTATCTCCCTTGCATACTTGCCTTGAGACACAAACATTTCACCTTCTTGCTGTCGTATTTCCAATCCAAGGAAATAGTGAAGGAGGTCCATATCCTTCATCTCGAACTCCTTTGCAAGGTCCTCCTTGCATGAGTGTATGAGATGCTCATCACCAGTCAGTATTAAATCATCAACATAAAGAAAAATGATTAAAAGCTTACCATCCACCACAATCTGGTATAGGTTTGCATCCGCCTCAATCTTGGTGAAGCCAAGTCCACTAAAATAGTTATTGTTCCAAGTGTACCAAGCACGACGTGCTTGATTCAGCCCATACAACTCTCTTTTGAGTTTGAAAATATGCGAATCACTGCTGAAGATCTTAAATGATTCAAGCTACTCAATGTACACTTCTTCCTGAATGATCCCATTAAGGAGCGTAGTCTTCACATCCATCTAATAAATGTGCCAACCCATCTACGCTGAGAGAGAAAGGATGGTCCTTATGGAATAATATAGTGAGTATGGTGAAAAGGTTTCTTCATAATCAATCCCCTGGATCTGTGAGAAGCCCTGGGCCACAAATCTAGCCTTGTATTTCTCAACAATCCCATCAGCAGCTTGCTTTACCTTGTAAATCCATCTTGAACCTACCACTGATTTATCAACCAACCTTGGAACAATTTCCTGAGCACTATTTCTGACAATGGAGTCATACTCCTCCACCATTGCATCTACCCATGTGGGCTTCTGCACATCTTCCTAAAAGGAAGATGGCTCAATCACAATGCATTTTCTCATGAGAGCCATGTATCCAGTGAATCAGTCAGGAGACTGTCTTTGTCTGCACTGTGAATTAGGGACTCCTACATTCTGTGCCGCATCAAGTTTTAGCATCTCAGCTTCTATGGTATGCCTTCTGCCAGTTCTGATGTTTAGCTTTGCGTGAGTGGACTCCTCCACTCCATGAACCTCCTGTTGTGGCTGATCCACATCTAGAGACTCATCTTTGAGAACAAGTAGTTCCTCCTCTACATGCAATTCTAGCTCCCTCTCAAGCAAAAAATTCATGGATTTCTCCTCATTGAATTTTATATCCCGTCGCACCACAGTCATTCTACTGTTTGGAAAATACACATGATAGTTATGGGGTGTTTCTGTGTACCTTACAAATATCCCAACTTCAGTAGTTGGCTCCAGCCTCTTCCTGGCGTTCTTGGTCACATGCACATAAACATATGAGCCAAAAATCTTAAAGTGAGAAACATCCATTTTCTTACCAGTAAAAGCTTCTTTAGTTGTACTCATTCCAAGTACTCTATGAGGACAACGGTTTTTCACATAAACCACAATGTTGCACGCTTCCATCCACAAGTGCATTGGTAGGCCTTGATCATGCAGCATAGCTCGTGCAACATCCATGATCGTTCTTTTCTTCCTCTCTACGACCCCATTTTGCTGTGGGTTCTAAGGCACTATGAGTTCTCTCTGAATTCCTTCTTTACTACAAAAGTCTTTGAATTCGTTCAAGATATATTCACCACAATTATCACTCTGCAGAGCCTTCACTTGCTTCCCCAACTCTTTCTCCACCAATGCTTTAAACTCACAGAACTTTTAGAATGTTTGATCCTTCTTCTGCATGAAGAAGATCCAGCATCTACGAGAATAGTCATAAAAAAAATAACACAATACCTATGTTTTATTGTTGAAGCAACCGAGAATGGCCCACACATGTCTGTGTGAACTCTCTCCAGGATCACCGAAGCACGGTTCTCCTTTTCATGAAAGGTCGTCTTCACAAACTTACCCATAGTACATCCCTTGCATTGATCTATCTGTGCAAGTGTACCCTTGGGAAGTCTAGTAGAAATCTGCTGCAAAATATTTAGGGCGCCATGGTGAAGATGGCCCAATCGCATGTGCCATAATTAGCCCTCATCCCAGCTCAACACTTCTTCTTCTTTGCCCACCATTACAACACAACCATCTACCTCCATCTTGTAGATATTCTTAACTCAAATCCCTATCCTCTTGGTTTTACCCATTTTTTTATGTTGCATGAAAGCTTTTCCATCATTGAAAACAACGTCATAACCTTTGTCCTCCAACATCGTGACTGAGACCATGTTTTTCTTCAAACCTGGAACATGCATAACATATTGCAATAGAAATTTTTTACCTGAATCCCTCTCAAAGATAATGGTACTAATGTTGGTTGCACTGTATCGTCCATCGTCACCCATATCTATATGCATTTGGAGATATTTCTCCTCCAAGTCACTGAAAATCTCCTTATCTCCCATCATGTGGAAGAAAGCACCACTATCAAGATACCACATTGATCCCCTTGTGCTTGAAACCAAGCATGCAAACAAAGAGAAATCAAGTTCAAATTGTGAGGCAAGGGCCTGAACAGCTGCAGCTCCAGGAGCCTTCTTGTTCTTCTTTTTCTGTGGGTAGTTAGTAGCGAGATGCCCATGTTCGTGATAGTGAAAACACTTCACCTTGGACAAATCCAGCTTCTTGCCTTTAGCCTCAGATTTTGAGTGGAATTTATAACTGTGCCAACTCTTATTAAGTCCCAAGAGAACCAATCTCACTAAATCATCATCAGCAACAGTGATTCCCACACTCCCCAGCTCATCCCTACATTGGAGAAAATTTGTGAGATACTTAGGAATATTGTCGCCCTTCTCCATTTTGATTTTTTTGAGCTTATCCTTCAGTGCCAATTTCCTATGGTTGCTACTACTTTTGAAAAAATCTATCAAAGCCTTCCACATTTCAAATGGAGTGGCTTTCCCATGAAGGCTTGAGCCAATATGGTCTCTCACACCTTCCAACAAAATTCTTCTCTTCCGCTACTTTCTTTTGCCATGCGTCAAGTAATGCAACATCCATCGAAGTGGGCTTAGGAACATCGCTATCGATGAAATCCTTCAAGCCATTATCTTCAAGCACCGCCTCCATCCTATCCTTCCATGCAATGTAGTTTGAGTTGCCCTTGAGTGCATACTCTAATTGAAAACCATTGAAATCCATTTTGATGTTTACTCAACTGTCACACCAAGAAATTCTTGTAGCAAATTCGAATTGTTTCCACCAACAAAACTCAACTACTGCTTCAATATTGCAATCTTCTTCGCTTTGATACCACGTAGAAATTTTATTAATGCTGTGGTGTATTACCATACTCTCCTAATCTAACAATTATATCCATTGTTAAATACAGAATCATTCTACTTATTTCTTTACAGAAATTTAATCGCCAATTGCAAACACATGAAGAAATCAATTGCACATAACAAGATGTTTTTATCGGGAATGAATAATGCTAAAAAACCCAACTATCATATATTATGTATATCATGGATCATGAAAAAATATCATACAAAACTCTACTCCAAGAGCTCTGAGTACAATATACAATCGTCTGACACTATCATACAAAAATTGGCTCACACATGCACCAATTTACTGCGTCCTGACAGCTTGCCCCCACTGTGCAATCCCTGCTGATGAAGATCCCTGAAGGAATTCGATCTTACCTTACCTTCACTATGCAATCCTCGTTGGAATCTCCAATGTGTGTGTAGTTGCATTGAATGCACCACTATAGTCACAACTGACAGTCAACCAGGATCTTTCACCTATCTCTCAACTGGGTCTCCACTGGATCTGACATGCATGTAGTTAACAATAGAATTTCTTCAATTGCATGTGAGACCACTACTTGTAAATTAATTAAATAATTAATTCACTGATCTCTCACTAATTTATCTTTAGTTACAATTAGTTACAACTAGCACAACTGAGTTTAACTCACTTAACTGAGTTAAACTAAATAACAACTCACATAAATACACATCCAACTCTATTACAACTTTGTATCACTCAATTACAATGAATTCCACTGCATGGTCCACCAACCAATCACCTCAACTCGAAATCCACTTAGCTAACTGATTTGCCACTTCAGTTAACTAGTTCCAAGTGCTCATTGAAAATAGATAATTATTTATTGTCTAATTTTTGTTAAGGGCTTAAAAAAAATCGACATGCATTCTAATTTTAGACATGTATTCCACTAAACAACTTCACACATGCATTCCAAACTTAGACGCCCATACTTCCATATAATTTTCTCAACCATCTATAAATATATTACTGCTAAAAATAGATTTTGATCCAAATTCTAAAAATAGACATATCACCTAAAAATAGCCTGTGGGCCCCAATTAGTATAGGTGCTTAATTTTCACTAGGATCATCATCTTGTTGAATCTCAACACTCCCTCTCAACAAGAAAAGGATTATCCTTCACCCTGATCCTGTCTCTATGGTATTCGAATTTGCTCTTGGTGAGCACCTTCATCAGAATATCTGCATCTTGATCTTCCATAGGAATGTATTGAAGCAACATGATCTTCTGCTGCACACAATATCTGATATGATGATACCGGATATCTATATGCTTAGATATATCATGAAACACGAGATTAATCGAGATTTTAATGCAACTCTGATTATCACAATGAATCATTATAGGATCTAAATGAGAACTAAACAAACCGACGAGGCTCTTCCTCATCCAGATAGCCTCACATGCATCTTGATTTGTTGCCATGTATTCCACTTCCACTAAACTGAGTTCCACAGATATCTATTTCCTGTTGTACCAAGAAAAAAATATAGATCTAATACTAAAATCCCCTCTTGATGTGCTCTTTCTGTCCATTGGGCTGCCTGCCCAATCTGCATCCGTGAAGCCATGCAACTTCACCTCATCCGTCTGTCTATACCATAATCCATACTCAGATGTGACCCTAAGATATCTCAAGACATGCTTGCTTGCCTTCCAAAAGAGCTTGGTAGGCTTAACCATCGCTTGAATAAGGTGGTTCACCGCATAGCATATGTCCAATATTGTATTAACTAAATACATTAGCGAACCCACCAACTGTCGATAGACAGTAGCATCCACTACCTCTCCAGATGTAGCGTCCTCTTTCCTCGATTTTCCAGGAAGAGGAGTATCCATGGGTTTGCAACCCTCCATGTGAAACTTTCTGAATATCTCCCTTACATACTTTCCTTGAGACAGAAATAGTTCACCTTCTCGCTGCCATATTTCCAATCCAAGGAAATAGTGAAGGAAACCCATATCCTTCATCTCAAACTCCTTTGCAAGGTCCTCCTTGCATGAGTGTATCAACTACTCATCACCAGTCAGTATTGAATCATCAACATAAATAAAAATGATTAAAATCTTACCCTCCACCACAATCTGGCATAAGTTTTCATACACCTCACTCTTGGTGAAGCCAAGTCCAGTGAAATAGCTGTCGATATGAGTGTATCAAGCATGGGGTGCTTTCTTCAACCCATAAAATGCTCTTTTGAGTCTGCACACATGCGACTCACTGCTGAAGATCTAAAATCCTTCAGGCTGCTCAATGTACACTTCTTCCTCAATGATCCTATTAAGGAACACAGTCTTCACATCCATTTGATGAATGTGCCAACCCATCTGTGTTGAGAGATCAAGGATGATCCTTATGGAAGAATACAGTGCGACAAGTGCAAAGGTTTCTTCATAATCAATCCCCTCAATCTGTGAGAAGCCTTGAGCCACAAATCTGGCCTTGTATTTCTCAACAATCCCATTAGGAGCTTTCTTTATGTTGTAGATCCATCTTGAACCTACCACTGATTTATCAACTGACCTTGAAACAATTTCCCAAGCACTGTTTCTGACAATGGATTCATACTCCTCCACCATTGCATCTACCCATGTGGGTTCCTGCACTGCTTCCTGAAAGGAAGATGGCTTATTCAAAATACATTTTATCATGAGAGTGATGTATCCAATGAATCGGTCAGGAGATTATCTCTTTCTGTGTTGTTAAGTAGGGACTCCTACATTCTGTACCGCATTAAGCTTCAGCCTCTCAGCTTCTGTGGTATGCCTTATTCCAGTTCTGATGTTTGGCTTTGCATGAGTGGACTCCTCCACTCCATGAACCTCCTCCTGTGGCTAATCCACATCTAGAGACTCATATTTGGGAACAAGTCGTTCCTCCTCTGCATGCATGTATAGCTCCCTCTCAAGCGACATCTTCATGGATTTCTCCTCATTGAATTTTATATCCCGTCACACCATAGTCATTCGACTATTTGTAAAATAGACATGATAGTTATGGGGTGTTTCTGTGTACCCCACAAATATCCCAACTTCAGCAGTCAGCTCCAGCTTCTTCCTAATGTTCTTGGTCACATGCACATAAACAAATGAGCCAAAAATATTAAAGTGAGAAACATCCGGTTTCTTACCAGTAAAATATTCTTCAGGTGTACTCATGCCAAGTACTCTATGAGGACAATGGTTTTGCACATAAACTGTAGTGTTGCATGCTTTCGCCCACAATTGCATTGGTAGGCCCTGATCATGCAGCATAGCTCGTGCAACACCCACGATCGTTCTGTTTTTCTTCTTCGTGACCCCATTTTTCTGTGGGTTATGAGGCACTATGAGTTCTCTCCAAATTCCTTCTTTGCTACATAATTCTTTGAATTCATTTGAGATATATTCACCACCATTATCGCTCCGTAGAGCCTTCACTTACTTCCCCAAATTTTTCTCCACCAATGCTTTAAACTCACAGAAATTTGAGAATGTTTGATCCTTCTTCTATATGAATAAGATCCAACATCTACGAGAATATTCATTAAAAAAAATAACATAATACCTGTACATAATACTGAGAATGACCCACACACATCTATGTGAACTCTCTCGAGGATCACCAAAGCACGATTCTCCTTTTCATGAAAGGTGGTCTTCACAAACTTACCCATAGTACATCCCTTGCATTGATCTATATACGCAAGTGTACCCTTGGGAAGTCTAGTAGAAATATACTGCAAAATCTTCAGGGCACCATGGTGAAGATGGCCCAATCACCTGTGCCATAATTTTCCCTCATCTCGGCTCACCATTTCTTCTTCTTTTCCCACCATTGCAGCGTAGCCATCTACTTCCAGCTTGTAGAGATTATTCATGTTATCACAAAATCAGACTTGATAGGCTGCCAATCAAGTTAATCTCATGTAACTATTTCAAACCAAAATTTTGATTGAGGCTTAGCCTCCTCAACCTGAGAGGGTTCTCTCAAGGGTTAATTATTTTTGATAGAAATATAGATGGCTAACTCTATGTGGGGTAAAAAGCAGATAAAAATAGATATTGGTTGTAAATCACATTAGCAAGAGAACATTGGGCTTATGGAGTCATAATAGCTTCAGCAAAACCAAACAATATACTTAGCATGGAATTCAATGCATATCAGAGTTCAAGTCAAGGAATACATATGTAAAACTATAAAACACACATTCAGTTTGTCTATGAAGGAAGTCAGAGCATCAATGATGAATTCTGAGTAACATAAGAAAACCCACTGCAATAAGATATTAAAAAAGATGCCATCAGAACAAGAATATACTAGAAATCTTCATGAATCTTGAGTTGGCTAAGTAAAAAACTCTGTAATGATGCTGAAAACAATCACTTACAATAAACACAGTCTTTTTGCTAAAAATTTCCAACCCTTAGAATTTCGACTTCTTCATCTTTATAGATCATTTACAATCTTAGGATAACCTTATCCTCATCTAGATAAATAAAATTCCTACTTTTTGACACCTTGCCTAACCATGAGACATGTTATTTATTACAAAATGACAGCCACAAATGTAATGAAAAGTCCTATTACAAATAGGACTCAAACTCATTAACTCTAATCATAACAACCTTATCTAAAATATATTACATCATTTTCCAACTAAATTCGCATGAGGTCGAATCCAGATGATAATCTCCAGCACTTTATGACCTCAATGTTGATCTCCTGCAAACTGGGAAACTATCCCCTGTTTTCTAGGCTTAGGATTCTTTGTGTTCTTGGGACACTTTAACCACCATGAACCAATGACTTCAAAGATATCTACTGTCAGGAGATGAAATAACATATGTCAAAAATCATCCATAAGTGCCAGTTGTACAAAGTCACCATCGAACTGTCCAAAATTGCAAAAACAGACCTACGCTACGAAAATAGCACAATTTCGTAGCGCAGTCTTTTAACCTATTTGCCTTCAAAATTTTGGTTTCCTTCCTCCGAGATTATCTGCATATTCACTTAACACATCCTCCTTAGAAATTTCAAGTCAAAATATATAGGTATGCTGTTCAAAAATTGATGGAAAAGGGTGAAAAAAGCTGCTACAGCAGTTTCGTAGCGCATTTCACCCTTTTTGCACTGTTTGCGCTACGAAACTGCTGAGTGAGAAGTTTTGTCCGAATTTCTCCAAAATTCAAACCAAATATTTTCCAAAAATTCAGAAAACTACTGGTTCCATCAAAACAAACAGCCATATGAACTACAAACACCATTTTCATGAGGTTTATTCTTCATTACCTATTTGATTTTGCCTTTGAATTTGTCATTTTGTAGCTTTGTTTCTTAGTTCATCCTGAGATAGTTTCAGCTACAATTCAAAATCTCCCACTTGACTTCTTAGTCTTCTATTAATGGCTCTCAAATTTTTATTGATTACTCTAACAAATTTAGCTTCTTTGATAGCTGGCACTGTCCCTGTGAAAAACTATTATGCACCACTTGGAATCTCAGAACTAGAAACAATTTGGCCTTCCCATACTACCTTCATCCTCTTAAACTCTGTTTTTTCAATGCTGTGCTTTATGGCCCTCTTTCTCATCATTGAAATCTCTTGGTTTGCTAGCTTCAATCTCTCCTCAAGAAGTTGACACTTTTTCATGTGTTCCTTTCCCTTCATTGTCTTGCGGGCTGCATGGTCCACTATTGGTGATGAGAGATCAATCACCTCTTCAGGGACTCTGGCTATTTCAACAGTTTCTTAGACCTCTTTACTACCGTCCTTGAGTTTATTTGCATGCCTAGTTAAAGGCTTCCTTGCTTGAAAAATAAAAGCTGCATCTTCACCCTCAAATTCAAGTTTTTTAGTTGACTCAACCCTTTTTTGTTTGTTTTCATCTACTCCAATTAGATCAACTTGCACAATGGGTGATTACTCTATTTCAATTACATGAAGGATGTCATCTAAATTTCCTTTTATCACTGGGCTGTCTTCTGTACCTGAAACCACTATTTTTCCTTTTGATGCTACTGCTTGGCTTCTTGTCACACTCCGGATTTCCTGCTTGCTGGCCGCTTGTTTTTGTTTTACGTCTTTGACACTTTCTAACCTCTGTTTTGCAGGTGATGAAGTTGCTGCAACGAGCACCTATGTCTTCTCTACTCTTTTCTCAAATATTTTTTCTTGGTTTCAACTTTACAAACCTCTTTTCTCTTGCAACCACAGGCTAACTAGACTCTATTGGTGGTGGTGAAGGAGTCTTTTTAGTTTTAGGGTTTCTAGCTGGGGTTAGGGTTTCCATTTCAAATCCACTCATAAACAAAAGGGAAGACCAATCCCTGCTTTTTTTCTGAAGCTCATTTAAAACCAACAACTTTATCAAACCATGGTGAAATAGATAGGTTTCACAACCATCAGACTTGGCTTGTACTTTATCATCCATTTTGGCAAGGCTCCTATGCAAGTAAAAGGGAAAATCTAATGATAGCATACCTGTGAAATGAAACAACAACTTGAAATGATAAGTATAAACTTTACGGTACCTGCCTTCACATGTAAAGTATCTTTGAATGTTGAACAACAACTTGGCATAGGTGACTTTGATACAGCTTCTAGGTATTTCATTATTCAGGTCCATATTTGCATACTCAAGTTTCATGAATTCCTTGGATGGTTCCATGTCAAACTTAAAACCTTTAAACCAAGTCTCCTACCCCCTTGGTATTTATTTCACAGAAGCAATGATCTTAGGTGTGACTGGCACATTTAACATGCCAATTTTGGTAGTTGTTCCACTGAAGTGTAAGGCAAACTCTTTAGACACCTGAGTGTTGCAACCCTGCAGCTATTCAAAAAACCGGAGATATCTTGCTTTGCTAAAAGCCTCCATCTCTGTTTGATCCTCAACTATAGCCTTCACATTTTCAAGCTCATATATTAAACAAGGTCCACCTCTATGGACTTTCTTCTCTTCTGTCATGGTTCTTTTGAAAAACTTGTCAGCTTCTCTAGAATAAGTAAAACAACCTCACTTGAAATAAATGAACAACCTTGCTTGATAATATGGAACAACCTCGCTTGATAATGTTGAAAATAGCTTTTCTTGAGATAGTGGAACAACCATGCTTGATTATAGTGAAGATAGCCTTGGTATAGAACAACCGCGGGCTTAACTTAACTGCTTCAGAGCTTAAACAGTTGTGTGGAGGCAAATGAAAACTGGCCACACAACTATAAACTAGAATTACCAAATTAGGCAATATTTTCAAATTTGAAATCTCATCTTATGACTGAATGATGCCCTTATCATGATGATGATGGTTGTGAAATAGGTAAGTACTTTGAATCTGACCTCTAACTAACTCACCATACCCTTGTCCTATAATTTCTTAACGGATTTCTAACAGATTCTGGATTAATTTACATGATAGTTAAGAAACCGTGCTTTTGTAGCGCACACAGTGTATTTTTCGCAATTTGCGCTATGAAAGTATTAGTGCTTTCGTAGCGCAAAACCTCTTTTTTTAACTAACGGTGCTACGAAACGGAGGATTCTTGGCTAATTGTAGCCTGAAACTTAATGGAATGACCTCTAAATGAAAAATGTGAATCTTTGATCATGGAATGGACCTCTAAGGACTTTATTTGAATTCAAATGATGAAATTTATACTTATAAAAACTATGACCTACCCTTAACCAAATCTTAAAATGAATTTCAAACCTATTTGAGATCATAATCAAAAACAGAGTTGACATAATGATGTTTTTAAGAAATTTTTTGGGTGATAACAGTGGCTCCACTTGGGATAGTGTGCCCCTGTGGTACACTAAGAACCAGTAGTTCCAGTGCTGTTATCCTTTTTCTTAACCAAAACAAAAAAAAAAATTGAAAACACCAAGCTTCTTCCTCAAGCTCTAATCACCTTCACCTCGGGCTCAAGCTTGCTAATTTTTCTTGTCATTATTAGTAGAAAAAACTCATAAAATGGAATATGTACAATAATATGAATAATACATCAGATTTTAGGAAGATAATGCTTCAAAAACCTGCCATTGATAGGTCCTCCAACATATGGTTTTCCATCCATCTCTTGTAGTATGTAAGTATTATTTCTATGAAAAGCAACTATCTTGAAAGGACCTTTCCATAAGTTCTCAAACTTACCATGTTTGCCTTTCTCTTCAATTCTTGCCTCCCATTTCAGCACTTCATCCTGAATTTGAAAACTTTCTTCCTTGATCTTTTTATCAAATGTCCTCGTGATTCTGTTTTGAGATTGTTGATTGTTGTTATAAACCTCATTCCTCTTATCTTGCAGAGCTATCAACTGATTAATTCTCCTCTGGACTACATTTTGTTCTTTTTCTAGCCCTTGAATCAGCGTCATGACAGGTACCCCTAGCGATGTAGGAAAAAAATCCTTAGCGCCATATACCAACTCATATGGTGAAGTTCCAATTGATCTCTTTGTGCATATCCTATCAGCCCATAAGGCATATTTTAGCTTCAAATTCCAAGCATTCTTATTTTCCTGCAACACTTTTTAATGATCCTTACAATGCTCTTGTTAGAAGATTCAACAAGGCCATTTCCTTGCAGATAGTATGTAGTAGAATGCCTGAGAGTAATATGATATTGATGACAGAAATTGATCAGTTTCTTATACTTAAATGCCTGTGCATTATCAGTTATAATCTTCATGGGGCAACCGAATCTAGACAAGATATTATTTTCTAAGAAATAAATAATCACAGAATCATTTGCTTGCCTAGTTGGGATTGCTTCAATTCATTTGGTGAATTAATCAGTCGCTGTAAGAATCCAACGATGCTGACCTCATGATGATGGATGAATATTCCCAATAAAATCTAGTCCCTACTACTGGAATGGCACTTCTACATAGATAGGCATCAAAGGTAAAGGTACACGCTTCTTACCCTCAAAAATCTGGCATTCATGGCAGGCAACAACCCTCTTGTAGACATCCTTAAACATTGTAGGCCAATAATATCGGGCACTCAGAATCTTGTTCATTGTCGCCTTCCAATAATGGTGACCTCCACAATATACTTTATGGAACTCCTCAATTACTTTATCAACCTCCTCTTCTAGCAAGAAATTCAAAAAAATTCCGCCAGTATCCTTCCAAAACAAATTTCTGTCAAATATAAAGTATCTCAAAGATTTCATCTTAACAAACCTTGCTTTGGACTTTTTTAAATCAACAAGTGCTTTATGGTGCTATAGGACGAAAACAACCTCCTTGTACCAATCTGAAGTGATATATTTTTCTTCAATAGGAACTAGTTCCTCTTCATCATCTGAAATTTCTGATATTTTTGCAATCCAATTTATGTCAAGACAATCAAAGTTTGACTGTGCCATCAGCTTTGCCAAGCCTTTCCATTTGACCAATTTTTTTGGTTTAATCTCTATATGATACTCTAGCAACTTGGAAATCCATTTCCCCCTATTACCATCAGGGTCGACTTGAGTGAGGATGTCTTTCACAATAGTATTAGGAACAAATGCCACAATATGAGAATACAGAATATAAATTCTGAAATCTTTGATAACCTTTACCAAGGCATAGGCCTTCTTTTCTAAGATATTATAATTTAGCTTAGAATTGGCTAATGTCCTACTAAAGAAATAAATCAGCTGCTCAATACCTTGATGTCCTTTTTGTAGCAAAATTCTAGCGATAGTATTCTCTGATGCAAAAGTAAAAACCAGAAATTCCTTTGAGAAATATAGACTGATCAATACTGGTGCTTGTGTGAGTTCCCTTTTGATCTCCTCAAATGAGTGTCTTGATTCTGCTGTCCAATTAATATCAACTCCCTTCTTCAACATCCTTGTTATGTCCTTCAAAATCTCAGCAAAATTAGGAATAAATCGCCTTACAAAATTTACTTTTCCAAGGAAAGATTGAATCTCCTTCCTACTTCTTGGTAAATCCACATTTTGAATTGCATTGAACCTGTTTGGATCAATCTTAATCCCTCCTATAGAAATGATATGTCCGAGTAATTTACCTGAAGTTAAAGAAAAAATACTTTTGGTGGGATTTAGAGAGATGCCAAACCTTCTACATTTCAGCAGAATTCTTTCCAAGTGTTTCAAGTGATCTTCTTCCCTCCTTGAGAAGAATGTTATGTCATCAAGATACACAACCACCATCTTGTCCTTCTCTTCAGAAAATGCAATGACTATTTCCCTCTGAAAGGTAGCTCCTGCATTCATGAGACCAAATGGCATCTTGGCATACATGAAAGTACCCCATGCTGTAGTAAAGGCTTTTTTTTCTTGATCATCAGGATGTATTCGAATCTGATTATAACCTGAAAATCCATAAAGCATAGAAATTCTCTAAGAACCAACAATAATTTGCAAAATTTGATCCATCTTTGGGAGGGGATAATTATCCTTTAGGGAGGCTTTATTAAAATTTCTGAAGTCAATGGATATTCTGATTTCTCCACTCTTATTCCTAACCATAACCAAATTTTCAAGCCAATTTGAAAATCTAATTGGGACAATGATTTTAGCATCGAAGATCTTTTTGACCTCCTTCTCAATCAATGGCATGAGAAGTGGATTGATCCTCCTCAACTTCTGCTTGAAAGGCTTTTCATTTTCTTTTATGGGAATAGTATGCTGAATAATAGTGGGATCATATTATTTCAAATCAACATAGTTCTAAGAAAATACATCTATGAATCTCTTCATCATTTCAACATACTTAAATTTCACATCAGCTGAAAGGAACTTTGAAAGTTTAATCATTTTGGGCGTAGCTATTATACCATGGTTACAGCTCTCAACTTCTTCATCATCAGCTTGTATTTTAGGTGATTTAAAAACATCATTCTGATCAAAAATTTTCTCTAGAGGTATGAGTCCCTTTGGTATGGAATTGTTCTTTAGTTGTAAAACTTCAGAATTCCCTTTAGATTCAGCTGACATGTTTTGCTGATCTATTTGTACATTTTCAAACTCTTCTTTCAACTCAATAAATTTCTTCACATGTTGATCATCCTAAAAAACTTTCCAATGAGTAATATTATTAGGGATAGCTGTTCTATGGCGAATCTCAACCTCATACTTTTCTATGGAGTGCATAGGAATAATCAAAACACTTGCAGAGACAGCAAGAGAATCAACGATGGAATTTTGTTCTCTAGTTTTGACCATGAATGAATAGGCTTGAAAGTTTTCTAACATGTCCAAAACCAAATTCCTATAAGCTCTCATCCTTGTGTCTTTTTTTTTATAAACACCCTCAACCTGTTTAATGAATAATTCTGAATCTCCAAAAATAGAAATATTTTGAGCATTCATTCTTTTCAAAACTTCTAGACCCAAAATCAAGGATTCATATTCAGCCATGTTGTTCGTGCAATCAAAATTCAGTTTATAAGAAAATAACTTACTCTCATCACTTGGATTACTAATCCAAATCCATGCTCCTGCTCCTTCTATGCCTGTTGATCCATCAAAATGCAATGATCACCAACCTTCTTCCTCCTTATCGCTGACTTGCTGATTTTCAGACTGCTGAATTTCAAAACTCAGATTTTCTGCTTTCCTCTCCTCTTCTTCTTCATTAGTAAACTCATTGAAAAGAATAGTAGAATCAAGTTCAGTATCAAGAGCATAAATTGTAAATTTTTTGGGTTTGTCTTTACTACTCACCATGTAGGCCATTCAATGTCTCTTGATATAACCTTCTTTGGTCCCCAAAGATAGGAATGGTAGCATAAGTAAGATCCATCTGCATTGTACCTTTAATTTTCACTGCCCATGACCTTGACAACATCATACCAAACTTCAGTGGAATGTCTGCTACTACAATGTCCATGACTACAGTCGTAGCAGGAACTTGCATTAGACCAAAAACAACAACCTTGATTAAACCAATGCATTGAACTCTTTTCGAATCGAAAGAAAACAAGTCTTTATATGGCCTAGTTATTTCTAACCCCATTCTTTCCATGATTACTTTGGGCATAATATTGTGAGAGGCTCCTGAATCCAACATAGCATTATGCAATGTCATGTCGTGAATGCTAAGGCTCACATAAAAAGGAGGGACCTCCTCATTCTATTCATCTTATAGTCTTGGACCCAAATATATGGTTGGATGATCTTCTAATACATTCAAGATATCAACAGCTCTTGGTTGTGAGTTTAAAATTTTAACAATCTTTCTTCTATATTCATCTACCTTTAGAATCTCACCAAAAGGGACTGATATTTTTATCTTAGAAATTCCATTCTCAAGATTGAAAACATAAACAGATTTTTCAGCTTCTTTGATAAGAGGGATAGCTGGTGCATCGTTCTTACCTTCAGTGACCTTAGGAGCATCCTTCTTGCCATCAGCAACCTTAGGTGTATCCTTCTTAGGTTGTGTTTTGTTTGCAATGATAGGCACATTCCTATTTCTGAGATTATATTGTTTCTGCATCTCAAAAATAGCATGTTGATATCCCTTTAGATAATATGATGTTTCCTCTTCATGATTGTTTTGATCTGATTGATCATTCTCTTCTTTGGTCAAGAAAATTCCTGAAATTTCTTCATCAAAACAATGAATAGACTCCTAAGGAACTTCGAGATCATCTTCCTCATCAACCAAATTTTGCTGAAAAGGAGGTCTCACTGGAGGATCAGGCTGCTGATTTCTATTCTCTCTTGGTCTTTGTTGATTCTGAGGTCTCTTGAACTAAGGGTTTCTAAATTGAGGTTCATGTTGTGCAGGAGGAGTAGAGGTATTCCCAAGGGCTAGTATATTCATCAAATTTTCCATTGTTTTCATCATTGAATCCAACTTATCCTGAGAGGTAGAGGAGGAAGGTTTTTCTTCTTTCAACTTAGCTTTACCCATTTTTGACATTTTAGCTACTATCAAGTTAACCTCCACCTTCAGTGGATCACTTTACATTTCAGCAAGTGTAGGGGATTCTCTTTCTCTCAACAATATAGAAAACACATATTCAAAAGCTTCGGCATACCTCATTTGAGCTAAGGCTTCTGGTGGTTTCAAAGGGGTTGGAATAGATTCTAACACCTTATTAAATATTTTTGAAATTTTTTGGACAAATTCATCATCAGCTCTCTTCAAAGTAATATAATCAGTGAGGGCTTGTACTGGATTAGTTCTATTTCCCCATTTTCTTAGGAAAACATCTTCAAATTCATTCCAAATATGAATAGTTCTAAGAGTAAGAGCTTTATGCCACTTCCTAACCTCACTAGTAAAACTATGAGAAAACAACCTCAACTTAACATCTTCATCATCAAACTCCTCCCTGTCTGTAAAATCATTAAATTGATCCACATGATCCTCTGTTGTAATGTCTTCATCACTCCCCTAAGTTTTGATTCTAGCAGCATATTTTCTAGGGAGGTCATGTAAAACAGCATGAAGAACAAGAGGTGTGTATCTAGCAGGTGTAGCAGGTGGATTTCCAACCATGGTTAAAGGGACTGTAGTAGTTTTAGGGGTGGTAGAAATAGAGGATGAAAAACTACTATGAGGAGGACTATTTGGTCTTTGTGGTTCACTGATAATTGAACTCCAATTTGGAAGGGGTAAACCAGATTTACTTTTCAACAATACTTCAAAAGGGTCAAGCTCTTTGAATTTATCTAAAGACTCTTTTTCCAACAACAACTCAGAAGTAACATCTTCCCAAAATTATTCTTTGTCTTCCCGTGTTACTAGAGATGATGTGTCAATTCCTCTCTTATGCAAGTCTAAGATAATTTCAATTAGCTCTTTTTCACTTTCTGATCTAAACAAAACCTCCTGAATTTTATCATCAACTCTTTTATCTTCAGGACTTCTTAAAATTTCAGAGAACAAGGATTTCAAATGTGATGGAGTACCTGATATTTCAGACATGCCTTGACTACCTCTTGAAATGGTGTTTGGATTTTCCATGATAGTAGGTGGATCTGGGTCAGGATTACTCCTCATGTATCTCCTTCTCGAAGCCACCTTTGAACATATAAAATTTAAATGGAGTCACCAAGGTAGATGTAGCCTCGAAAATCTTTTTGAGCTCCTGCTACCTTCAGAAGTTCAGCTTCAAAATCTTGGGAAAATATAATCTTCAGACTCTCCGCAGATGCACCAAAATGTTATCACAAAATCAGACCTGATAGGCTGCCAATCAAGTTAATCTCATGTAACTGTTTCAAACCAAAATTTTGTTGAAAGAAATATAGATGGCTAACTCTATGTGGGGTAAAAATCAGATAAAAATAGATATTGGTTGTAAATCACATTAGCAAGAGCACATTGGGCTTATGGAAGTCAAGGCATATCAGAGTTCAAGTCAAGGAATACATATGTAAAACTGTAAAACACACAGTCATTTTGTCTATGAGGGAAGTCATAGCATCAATGATGAATTTTGAGTAACATAAGCAAACACCACTGGAATAGGATATTAAAAAAGATGCCATCAGAACAAGAACATACTAGAACTCTTCATGGATCTTGAGTTGGCTAAGTAAAAAACTCTGTAATAATGCTTAAAACGGTCACTTACAATAAACACAATATTTTTTCTAAAAATGTCCAACCCTTAGCATTTCGACTTCTTCATCTTTATAGATCATTTACAATCATAGGATAACCTTATCCTCATCTAGATACATCGAATTCCTACTTTTTGACACCTTTCCTAACCATGAGACATGCTATTTATTACAAAATAACAGCTGCAAACCTAATGAACAGTCCTATTACAAATAGGATTCAAATTCATTAACTCTACTCATAAAAACCTTATCTAAAATAGATTACATCATTTTCCAACTAAATTCCCATGATGTTGACTCTAGATGATAAGCTCCAACACTTTATGACCCCAATTTTGATCTCCTGCAAACTAGGAAACTGTCCCCTATTTTCTAGGCTTAGGTTTCTTTGTGTTCTTGAGACACTTTAACCACCATGAACCCATGACTTCGAAACTGTCTGATGTCAAGAACTGAAATAACATATGTCCAAAATAATCCATATGTGCCAGCTATACAAAGTCACCATCGAACTGTCCAAAATAGCAAAAACAGACCTGCGCTACGAAAATAGCACAGTTTCGTAGCACTTTTCATAGCACAGTCTTTTAGCTTATTTTCCTTCAAAATTTTGGTTTCCTTCCTCCAAAATTATCTGCATATTCACTTAACACATCTTCCTTATAAATTTCAGGTCAAAATATACAGGTCGCCCCTTCAAAAATTGATGGAAAAGGGTGAAAAAAGCTGCTACAGCAGTTTCGTAGCACATTTCACCCTTTTTGCACTGTTTGGGCTACGAAACTGCTGAGTGAGCAGTTTTGTCTGAATTTCTCCAAAATTCAAACCAAAAGTTTTCCAAAACTTCAGAAAACCACTGATTCCATCAAAACAAACAGCCATATGAACTACAAACACCATTTTCATGAGGTTTATTCTTCATTACCCATTTTATTTTGCCTTTGAATTTTTCATTTTGCAACTTTGTTTCTTAGTTCATCTTGAGATAGTTTCAGCTGCAACTCCAAATCTCCCACTCGACTTCTTAGTCTTCTATTACTAGCTCTCAAGTTTTTATTGATTACTCTAAAAAATTTAGCTTCTTTGATAGCTGGCACTGTCCATGTGAAAAAATGTTCTACACCACTTGGAATCTCAAACCTAGAAATAGTTTGGCCTTCCCATACTGCCTTCATCCTCTTAAACTCTGTTTTTTCAATGTTGTGCTTTTTGTCCCTCTTTCTCATCATTTCAATCTCTTTGTTTTCTAGCTTCAATCTCTCCTCAAGAAGTTGACACTCTGTCATGTGTTCCTTTCCCTTCATTGTCTTGTTGGTTGCATGCTCCACTATTGGTGATGAGAGATCAATCACCTCTTCAGGGACTCTAGTTGTTTCAATAGTTTCTTGGACCTCTTTACTACCCTCCTTGAGTTTCTTTGCATGCCTAGTTAAAGGCTTCCTTTCTTGAAAAATAAAAGTTGCATCTTCACCCTCAAATTCAAGTTTTTTAGCTGACTTGACCCTTTTTTGTTTGTTTTCATCTACTCCAATGAGATCAGCTTGCACAATTGGTGATTCCTCTATATCAATTACATGAAGGATGTCATCTAAATTTCCTTTTATCACTGGGTTTTCTTTTGTACCCGAAACCATTTTTTTTCCTTTTGATGTTGCTGCTTGGCTTCTTGCCACTCTCTGGATTTCCTTCTTGCTGGCCACTTGTTTTTGTTTTACCTCTTTGACACTTTGTAACCTCTATTTTGCAGGTGATGGAGTTGCTGCAACGATAACCTAAGTCTTCTCTACTCTTTTCTCAACTTGTTTTCTTGGTTTCAACTTTACAAACCTCTTTGCTCTTGCAACCACAGGCTGACTAGACTCTGGTGGTGGTGGTGAAGGAGTCTTTTTAGTTTTAGGGTTTCTAGTTGGGGTTAGGGTTTCCATTTCAAATCCACTCATAAACAAAAAGGAAGACCAATACCTGCTTATTTTCTGAAGCTCATTTAAATCCAACAACTTTATCAAAACATGGTGAAATAGAGAGGTTTCGCAACCATCAGACTTGGCTTGTACTTTATCAACCATTTTGGCAAGGATCCTATGCAAGTAAAAGAAAAAATATAATGATATCATACCTGTGAAATGCAACATCAGATTGAAATGATAAGTATAAAATTTATGGTACATGCCTTCACATGTAAAGTATCTTTGAATGTTGAACAACAACTTGGCATAGGTGTCTTTGATACCGCTTCTAGGCATTGCATTATTCAGGTCCATATATGCATACGCAGGTTTCATGAATTTCTTGCATGGTTCCATGTCAAACTTAAAACCTTTAAACCAAGTCTCCTGCCCCTTTGGTATTTCTGTCATAGAAGCAATGATCTCAGGTGTGACTGGCACATTTAACATGCCAATTTTGGTAGTTGTTCCATTGAAGTGTAAGGAAAAATCTTTAGACACTTGAGTGTGGCAACTCTGCAGCTTTTCACAAAAACAAAGACAACCTGCTTTGCTAAAAACCTCCATCATTGTTTGATCCTCAACTATAGCCTTCACATTTCCAGGCTCATAAACAATGTCCCCCTCTATGGACTTTCTTCTCTTCTGCCATGGTTCTTTTGAATAACCTGTCAGTTTCTCTGGAATTAGTAAAACATCCTCACTTGAAATAAATTAACAACCTCACTGCATGGTCCACTAACCAACCACTTCAACTCAAAATCCACTTAGCTAATTGATTTTCCACTTCAGTTAACTAGTTCCAAGTGCTCACTGAAAATAGATAATTATTTATTGTGTAATTTTTGTTAAGGGCTTAAAAAAAATCGACATGCATTCCATGAAACAACTTCGCACATGACTTCCAAAATTACACACCCATCCATCCATATAATTTTCTCAACCATCTATAAATAGATTACTACTAAAAATAGACTTTGATCCAAATTCTAAAAATAGACATAGCACCTAAAAATATCCTGCGAGCCCCACCTAGTGTAGGTGCTTAATTTTCACTAGGATCATCATCTTGTTGAATCTCAACACTCCCTCTCAACAAGAAAGGTATTATTCTTCACCTCGATCCTATCTCTATGCTATTCAAATTTTCTCTAGGTGAGCATCTTCGTCAGAATATCTGCATCCTGATCTTTCGTAGGAATGTACTGAAGCAACATGATCTTCCGATGCACACAATCTATGATATGATGATACCAGATATCTATATGCTTAGATCTATCACGAAACACATGATTAATTGAGATTTTAATGAAACTCTTATTATCACAATGAATCACTTTAGGATCTAAATGAGAACCAAACAAACCGACCAGGATCTTCGTCATCCAGATAACCTCACATGAAGCTTGACTTGCTTCCATGTATTCCAATTATGTTGAACTGAGTGCCATAGATCTCTGTTTCCTATTGTACCAAGAAACATATGTAGATCCGATACTGAAAACCCCTCCTGATGTGCTCTTTCTATCCATTGGGCTACCTGCCCAATCTGCATCCATGAATCCATGCAACTTCACCTCACCCGTCTGTATGTACCATAATCCATACTCAAATGTGCCCTAAGATATCTCAGGACATGCTTGCCTGCCTTCCAAAAGAGCTTGGTAGGTGTAACCATCGCTTGACTAAGCTGATTCACCACATAGCATATGTCCGGTCTTGTATTAACTAGATACATGAGAGAACCCACCAACTGTTGATAGATAGTGGCATCCACTACCTCTCCAAATGTAGCATCCTATTTCCTCCAGTTTCTAAGAAGAGGAGTATTCATGGGATTGCAACCCTCCATGTGAAACTTACCGAGTATCTCCCTTGCACACTTGCCTTGAGACACAAACAGTTCACCTTCTCACTTCCACATTTCCAATCCATGAAATAGTGAAGGAGGCCCATATCCTTCATCTCGAACTCCTTTGCAAGGTCCTCCTTGCATGAATGTATCAACTGCTCATCACCAGTTAGTATTAAATCATCAACATAAATAACAATGATTAAAAGCTTACCCTCCACCACAATCTGGTATAGTTTTGCATCCACCTCACTCTTGGTGAAGCCAAGTCTAGTGAAATAGCTGTCAATCCGAGTGTACCAAGCACGAGGTGCTTGCTTAAGCCCATACAATGCTCTTTTGAGTCCGCACACATGCGACTCGCTACTAAAGATCTCAAATCCTTTAGGCAGCTCAATGTACACTTCTTCCTCAATGATCCCATTAAGGAACACAATCTTCAAATCCATCTGATGAATGTGCCAACCAATCTGCGCTGAGAGAGAAAGGATAGTCCTTATAGAAGAATATTGTGCGACAGGTTGAAAGGTTTCTTCATAATCAATCCCCTCGATCTGTGAGAAGCCTCAGGCCACAAATCTAGCCTTTTATTTCTCAACACTCCCATTAGCAGCTTGCTTTACCTTGTAGATCCATCTTGAACCTACCACTGATTTATCAACCAACCTTGGAACAATTTCCCAAGCACTCTTTCTGACAATTGAGTCATACTCCTCCACCATTGCATCTACCCATGTGGGCTCCCACACTGATTTCTAAATGGAAGATGGCTCAGTCACAATTCATTTTCTCATGAGCCATGTATCTAGTGAATCGGTCAGGAGACTGTCTCTGTTTGTACTGTGAAGTAGCGACTCCTACATTATGTGCAACATCAAGCTTCAGCCTCTCAGCTTCTCTGGTACGCCTTCTACCAGTTATGATTTTTGGCTCTATGTGAGTGGACTCCTCCACTCCATGAACCTCCTCCTATGGCTGATCCACATATAGAGAATCATCTTTAAGAACAAGCAGTTCCTTCTCTGCATGCAAGTATAGCTCCCTCTCAAGTGACAACTTCATGGATTTCTCCTCATTGAATTTTATATCCTGTCGCACCACAGTCATTTGAATGTTTGGAAAATACACACAATAGTTATGGGGTGTTTCTGTGTATCCCACAAATATCCCAACTTCAGCAGTCGGCTCCAGATTCTTCCTGACGTTCTTGGTCATATGCATATAAACAGATGAGCCAAAAATATTAAAGTGAGAAACATCTGTTTTCTTACCAGTAAAAGCTTCTTCATGTGTACTCATGCCAAGTACTCTATGAGGACAACAGTTTTGCACATAAACTGCAGTGTTGCATGCTTCCACCCACAAGTGCATTGGTAGGCCATGATCATGCAACATAGCTCATGCAGCACCCACGATCGTTCTGCTCTTCCTCTCCGTGACCCCATTTTGCTGTGGGTTATGAGGCGTTATGAGTTCTCTCCTAGTTCCTTCTTTGCTACATAAGTCTTTGAAATCTTTCGAGATACATTTTCCACCATTATCGCTCTGCAAAGCCTTCACTTGCTTCACTGACTCTTTCTCCACCAATGCTTTAAACTCATGGAACTTTGAGAATGTTTGATCCTTCTTCTGCATGAAGAAGATCCAGCATATACGTGAATAGTCATTAAAAAATAACATAATACCTGTGTTTTTATGTTGAAGCAATCGAGAATGGCCCACACACGTTTGTGTGAACTCTCTCCAGGATCACCAAAGCACGATTCTCCTTTTCATGAAAGGTGGTCTTCACAAACTTACCCATAGTACATCCCTTCCACTGATCTATCTGTGCAAATGTACCCTTGGTAAGTCTAGTAGAAATTTGCTGCAAAATCTTCAGGGCGCCATTGTAAAGATGGCCCAATCACCTATGCCATAATTCACCCCCATTCCAGCTCACCACTTCTTCTTCTTTTCTCACCATTAAAGTGCAGCCATCTACCTCTAGCTTGTATAGATTCTTAACTTGAATCCTTATCCTCTTGGTTTGACCCATTACTTTATGTCGCAGGAAAGATTTTCCATCGCTGAAAACAACGTCATAACCTTTGTCCTCCAACATCGCGACTGAGACCAAGTTTTTCTTTAGACCTGGAACATTCATAACATCTTTCAACAAAAATGGTTTACCTGACTCCGTCTCAATGGTAATGGTACTAATGTTGGTCGCAATGTATTGTCCATCGTCGCCCATCTCTATATGCATTTGGAGATATTTCTCCTCCAATTCATTGAAAAGCTCCTTATCTCCTGTCATGTGGAAGGAAGCACTACTATCAAGACACCGTACTGATCCCATTGCGCTTGAAACCAAGCATGTGATCAAAGAGAAATCAAGTTCAAATTTTGAGGCAAGGGCCTCACCAGCTGTAGCTCCAACAACCTTCTTATTCTTCTTTTTATATGGGCAGTTAGTAGCGAGATGCCCATGGACAAATCTAGCTTCTTACCTTTAGCCTCATATTTTGAGTGGAATTTATTCCCCTTCCCTGTCCTTTCTTTGGCAGCCAAATCCATTCCTCTTCATAATCATGCTTTGATGAAGAGCCATCCCTGACATTCCGCCTGAACTCCTCCTGCACTAGATCCGACCATAGTCGTTCCCAATCCGGCAGTTTTTCCTGTCCTTTAACAGAGTCTTGATAAATATGCCAACTCTTAGGAAGTCCAAAGAGAGCCAAGTTCACCAAATCATCATCAGCAATAGTGATTCCCACACTCCCCAGTTCATCCCTATATTGGACAAACTTTGTGAGATACTTAAGAATATCGTAGCCCTTCTCCATTTTGATTTTTCTGAATCTATCCTTCAACACCAATTTCCCATGGTCGATGCTGCTTTGGAAAAGATCTGTCAAAGCCTTCCACATTGCAAATGGAGTGGCTTTACCATGCAGGCTTGAGAAAATATGGTCTCTCACACCTTCCAACATAATTATTCTCATCCTCGCTAATTTATTTTGTCATGCGTCAAGTAATGCAGCATCTGTCGAAGTGGGCTTAGAAACATCGTTGTCGATGAACTCCTTCAAGCCATTATATTCAAGCACTGCCTCCATCCTATCCTTCCATGCAATGTATTTTGAGCTGCCCTTGAGTGCATACTCTAATCGCAAACCATTGAAAGCCATTTCGAAGTTTACTCAACTGTCGCACCAAGAAATTCTTGCAGCAAATTCGAATTGTTTCAACCAACAAAACTCAGCTACTGCTTCAATATTGCAATATTCTTCGCTTTGATACCATGTAGAAATTTTATTAATACTGTGATGTATTACCAGACTCTCCTGATCTAACAATTATATCCACTTTTAAATACAAAATCCTTCTACTTAATTCTTTGCAGAAATTTAATCGCCAATTGCAAACACATGAAGAAAAATCAATTGCACATAAAAATATGTTTTTACCGGGAAATAATAAAGCTAAAAGCCCCAAATATCATATATTATGTATATGATGGATCTTGAAACAATATCATACAAATCTCTACTCCAAGAGATCTTAGTACAATATACAATCGTCTCACACTGTCATGCAAAAATTGGCTCACACATGCATCAATTTACTTCCTCCTGACAGCATGCCTCCACTACGCAATCCCTGCTGATGAAGATCCCTGAATGAATTTGATCTTGCCTTGCATTCACTACACAATCCTCATTGGTCTCTCCAATGTGTGTGTAGTTGCATTTAATGCACCACTATAGTCACAATTGATTGTCAACCAGGCCCTTTCACCTATCTCTCAACTGGGTCTCCACTGGATCTGACATGCATGTAGTTAATAGTAGTATTTCTTCAGTTGCATGGGAGAACACTGCTTGTGAGTTAATTAAATAATTAATTCACTGATCTCTCACTAGTGTATCTTTATTTACAACTATTTACAACTAGCACAACTAATTTTAACTCACTTAACTGAGTCAAACTAAATAACAACTCACATAACTACACATCCAACTCTATTACAACTTTGTATCACTCAGTTACAACAAAGTCCACTGCATGGTCCACCAACCAACCACTTCAACTTGAAATCCACTTAGCTAACTATTTTTCCACTTCAGTTAACTAGTTCCAAGTGCTCATTGAAAATAGATAATTATTTATTGTCTAATTTTTGTTAAGGGCTTAACAAAAATCGACATGCATTCCACGGAACAACTTCGCACATGCATTCCAAACTTAGACGCCCATCCATCCATATAATTTTCTAAACCATATATAAATATATTACTGCTAAAAATAGACTTTGATCCAAATTCTAAAAATAGACATATCACCTAAAAATAGCCCGTGGGCCCCACCTAGTGTAGGTGCTTAATTTTCACTAGGATCACCATCTTGTTGAATCTCAACAGGATAATCTTGTTGAGCCTCAGCTTCCTTTAGTTGCACCTTTCCAAATAAGGGTTAGAGTTAATTCCATAAATTTCTATCGATTTATGATGGATGAAGGATCCTCTGCAAGTAATATATTGTCCTCAAATTGGAAATATTTTGGTTCTCCAAAGTTTTTAGCGACTGATAGTAAGTTTTTAGCCTGGGATAGAATACCTGGTGAACCTATGGGTATTCTTCCTCAATTTCCTATCACTTTAGGTGGGAAGATTGTCTTAATTTATATGATGGTGGTTGATCACTCTTTAGACTTTAATATGCTACTTGGACATGATTATGTCTACGCCATGAATTTTGTGGTGTATTCACTCTTTCGAGTGATGTATTTTCCTCATAATGGAAGTATTGTCACCATTGATCAACTTGCATATAATAATCACCATCCTAATTTGAAATTATTTCAAAATACCCCTTGGTATGTTCCAAGTGTTCAAGTCGACTTTGCCCTGCCATGGGTGAACTATGTGGCATTATATCCTCAATGCTCAATTTATTTTGAGGTGGATCCTTTGAACTATTATTTCCCTTCTCAAGATTTGATCCCAACAGTTGATCGAGTGATTTCTCCTATGGGTGTATGGGACCCCTTGCTTCCCTTTTGATCCTTCTCATTCTCATGATTTCTTGGATGTTGAGTTTCCTTCAGAGGAGGAACTTTTTGAAGCCATGAGGCTCAGCTACCAAAGGAGTCGTTGGTCTGAGTCCTGCAAGGGGTTTGTCCTGAAGAAATATTATGTGTAAGTCATAAGGCTGCGTGGTTCCTTGTACCATATTGTATATAGAAGGTACACATTTTCAATTTTTGTATTCTATAAACACAAGATTTTTTTGAAGTTTATATATGGGTTGTATTAACTTCTTGCCTAGTGTCCCTAATTATGTCTACAAAACTTTGAAGGCTTTTCCTTTGGGTATTTTTATGGTTTATCTACTCTGACAGGTATTGACTCTCAAAACTGTCATACAGGTTAGGTTCTCCAGCTACATTTTGCATTATCAGTTTCTTTTTCCATTTTGGCCTTATGATCGACCCCACTAGGATATGACACGAAAGCTTCTTGCTGCTTAGAAGTGTTATAACTTGTGTGGTAGATCCTACCTTATTATGGGCGCCCTAGATAGTACCATGTTGTCTCTTGGCACCCATGTTGAAATTTTGTTCTTACACTCGGGAGTCCTCTTTAGTCCCACCGTGACTTTTTTTTGACCCCTCATCCTTCTTATTCTTCGCTATATTTCTAGATTTATACCCTAGAGGCTCCCATGTGCTAAGTTGTACTGCTGCATTTCATATTGAGTACTTGTACCTTTTTTCCCTAAGCCGAATTCATTTGGACTCGTTTATAAGCTACTTTTTACCATGACATTTCTGCAGGTTCAAACCATGCATTCATTAGCCTATGTGACTTGACACCTTTTATCCAAGGAAAGAACATTCCTTTGAGTGTTGATGACCAATATCCACCACCTTGCATTGAGCATAGGAATGTTAGACCTTCAGGAACTAGTGCATCTTCCCTTAACACTTGTTCTTTCCACTGTACTAAAGATATTTTTTATTTTTTTATTTTTTATTTTTATTTATTTTTTATTTTTTATTTTTTTATTTTTTTTATTTTTTTTAATTTTTTTTTCAGGATTTAAATATGAAAAAATAAAAAATTGATATATTCCAAAAAGAGAGATAACGAGACATTTTCTTCCATACTTGATGGAAACAAGAGTCAGTTATTTCACCCTTGAACAAAGCACTCAAAATAAGTCTTTCCTCTTTTTGTGGATGGGACTTAGTTTGAATTTAAGAAATGTGTAACCTTGTTCTTGAGTCAGTCCTCCTTCGGTTGGTTATCCCTTCCAATCATATGGAGAGTTTTTTAATGTCTCCTCCATTGAAAACTTATACAAAGTTATTTATGTTTCCATAGAGTCACATTGTGTCATGCTTTTTTTCAAAGGAATTCAACCTGTATCGGCCATTCTTTGTTGTCTCTTGACTCATTTTCAGTCATCCATACCCGGTCTATCAAGTTATCTTCAGTATCACATCAACTATTTGGTTCTTCACTCATGTTGGTTAAAAAGGTCTCCATTGACTTCTTACTGGTGGGTCTGATCTTGTTGACTAGTACTACAACATATCTATGGGTCCTCCCAATATGAAAGTCGTGTCAACATTCCTCTCGCTGCAGTATAGGCATGCATGTTGTGAGACTTCTTGTTCATGCAACAAGTCTCTAGCACTCAAAACCAGTTCCTTGTTGGTAATGGGGTCCCTACACTTTTATTTCAACAATGTTAGAATAGAATTAGTGCGATAAAAAAAAAGAATTGTATGTCTTTTTCATTGGGGATTTCCCGGAATAAATTGTCATATTTTCTCACGATTTCTTATGAAGGATATTTAGATGATCAAAACAGAAATTGAAGAAGGTATTTCCCTTTGTTGTGTTCTTTATATGGAAATAAAGGGCCAACAAGACATCCCTTTAACTCGTACTAGTGATAATGTGAACCTAAGGGAGATCGAACAGAAAGCCATTGAATTAGCCCATTTCTTGCGTGTATCCATTGAAGCGTTTTGAAATGCAGGGGTGTCTTTATCCTCAACATAAATTCAAATGTAAATACATTTGAATATGGCCCGAATCAAGGAACATGAATCAATATCCAATTAGGAAATTTCAATATTTCCATACACATAAATTTCAATAAAAATTGAAATTTCATTGTATGGAAATGGAACGGGATCTTTACGAACAATATACTATTTTTATGAAATAGTATAGGAAGAGGTAATATATAAAAAGCAATAAGTTAAAATAGAACTGGTATTTGTCCGGGAAAAAGATCATGTAGTTAATTCCTACTAAATGGAATGAATCAGACCGAGCTTTGGTAGTTCCCGAACACGCCATATAATTTTCTATCCTATAGAGAGTGAGCTTATAGAGCCAATAGATGAATATGATGTATCAGAAAATTACTAGATATACATGTCATCTCTGGAGATAACTGGGGAAATATTTGTAAAGGATCGATCCAGTGATCAGGATTCAAAGGATCTTGGCAATGAATAAGACTTATGTTACTTCAAGTTATTCTTCTAAAAAAAAGAAGAAGATGAAAAAATGAATAGATAATGGGTCAAGATAGAAATGATTTTGGATGATCGGATATCTAGGAATGATCTTTTTATGCTCCGTCTCACCCATTTTGAACAAACCTTTTACTCTCTTTTTTCCCGAGGATATTTTTTATCGAGATCAAACAATTACGCAATAGATAAATCTATGGATCCCATACCTCATTCTATCACTCGTACTTTGTCTATATTTCGGACAGAACTGACAAGTGAATCAGGTTCGTTAGCGATTCACGAATTGGAAGTGGCCGAATATAAAGCATCATCTTCCCTACGATATCTCGCATGTTTAGTAGGACTGCCTTGGGTAATTCCTATTTCATTACGGAAAGGTTTGGAGCCTTGGGTTACAAATTGGTGGAATACGGGTAAATCTCATCAAATTTTTTATTATCTCCAGGAAGAAAATGCTCTGAGAAGATTTGAGAAAATAGAAGAACTATTCTTGTTAGAAAGAATGGTGGAAGATTCTTCGGGAACACATTCACAGGATCTTCGTATAGAGATTCACAAAGAAACGATCCAATTGGTCGAAATGTACAATGAAGATTGTATCTAGATAATATCACATTTATTAACAAATCTAATAGGTTTTTCTTTTATAAGTGCTTATCTCATTCTGGGTAAGAATCAACTTGCCATTATCAATTCTTGGATCCAAGAATTCTTCTATAGTTTGAGTGATACAATGAAAGCTTTTCTAATTATTTTAGCAACTGATCTATGTATTGGGTTTCATTCACCCCATGGTTGGTAACCAATGATCGATTCGATCTCCGAAAATTATGGATTTTCCCATAATAAACGAATCATATCTGGTCTTGTTTCAAATTTTCCAGTCATCTTAGATACGATTCTGAAATATTGGATCTTCCGTCGTTTCAATCGTATATCTCCTTCACTTGTAGTAATTTATCATTCGATGAATGAATAAAGAATAGGTAGGTTTTTTTCTACGGCCAAAACAATTGAAACAGAATAATAAAGTGTTTTCTGTTTTCAGGAATTAGCTATTCCTCCCCTTCATTCTTCTCCTAGTGCGAGACTTCCGATTTCTTATTTTTAGGTTTGGTTGAATCAATATAGTAGCAGAATTTTTGACAGGTAACTATGATAGCTACCTACTCTCACCTGAAAAATGATTTGGAACCCATAATTGAACCATGCAAAATAGAAATACTTATGAATGGATGAAAAAAGATGACTCGGTTAATTTCCATCCTCGTCATGATACATATCATAACTCGGACATCCATTTCAAATGCATATCCCATTTTTGCACAGCAGGGTTATGAAAATCCCCGAGAAGCCACTAGATGTATTGTATGTGCCAATTTTCACTTGGCAAAAAAACCTGTGGATATTGAGGTTCCACAGTCCGTGCTTCCCAATACCATATTTGAAGAAATTGTTAAGATCCCCTATGATACGAAAATGAAACAAGTTCTTGCTAATTGCAAGAAAGGGGCTTTAAATGTAGGAGTTGTTCTAATTTTACCCGAGGGCTTTGAATTAGCTCCTCTGGATCTTATTTCCCCTAAGATTAGATAAAAGACGGGTAATCTTTATTGTCAAAACTATCATCCCAATCAAAAAAAATTTATTGTAATAGGTCCTGTTCTTGGTCAAAAATATAGTGAAATTGTATTCCCCATCCTTTCACCAAATCCTGATACTGATAAAGAAGCTCACTTCCTGAAATATCCCATATATGTGGGTGGTAATAGAGGAAGAGGACAAATTTATCCCGACAGGAGTAAGATCAACAATACGGTCTATAGTGATTCAGCAACAGGAAGAGTTAGCAAAATTTTACGTAAATAAAAGGGTGGATATGAGATAACTATCGATAATAAATCAGACAGTGGGCAAGTGGTTGACATTGTACCTCCAGGACTAGAGCTTCTTATTTCAGAAGGCGAATTGATCAAGGTCGATTAGCCATTAACAAATAACCCTAATATGGGTGGATTTGGTCAAGGAGATGCAGAGATAGTACTTCAAGATCCATTACGTGTTAAAGGTCTTTTATTATTCTTAGCATCTGTCATTCTGGCACAAATATTTTTGGTCCTTAAGAAGAAAAAATTTGAAAAAGTTCAATTGGCCGAGATGAATCTTTAGGTCCATAGATTTTTGAACATGAATTTTACTGATTGATTCAAATATGAATACCCCTTCAGAGATGGAGAGCCTTTTCTCCTTCTTCTCCCTTATATATTCTTGATAAAATGCTCATGTAGATATATCTAAATTTGAAATAGGGATACATAAGCATTGGACAGATCAACTTGTTGAACAATCCCCATATGCTAGATCGTGTACTATATACATGCCATTCCCTTCTTTTCTTATCCATAAAATAGAGATAGATCGCAGGGAGGAGAGATGAGGAGAATAACTAACCAATCTTGGAGAAGATTCCTATTTTCTCTGATCCCATTCTTTATCTATTATTCTTCGTCGAAAAGAGTCGAAGAAATTTTTTGGTTTTCCTCGGGATAAGAGGAACTAATTGGGTTTCCAATCCTGTCGTATTCGTCAATTCCTTCGTAAATTGATGATTATTTTGTACGCTATACTGAACTGAGGAAGCTTAAAATTCCTAAAGAAGGAAGAGCAGACAAGTAAGGGGCAATATCACTCATGAAAAAAAAAAAACCCTATAAACGTTTTGATAGGGTTTGTTCCTAATGAGATAAAATGAATAAAAGGTGTTTTTCCTCCTCTTTTATTTTGTAAGCCAAAATAAGAGAAGAAAATATTATATTTGCACATTTATATTCTCATAGTTTGGGTTTTACAAAAACTTTGCATAATCTCCCATCAGATAAATGAGAAAATATTTAGTACTTAATATTCTCCGTTTTTCTGTGGTTCCTTTGACAGAGATTGAAATTGGATCGATCCAAAAAATTTTCCGATCATATCATATAGCGAGAGAATATATTGACTCATCACTTGACTGAAAGATATTGAATGAAGTAAATGAAAGAGCCATTGTATTTGTATGAATCTTATCATCTAATTCATATTAATATAGAAAGAATCTCAAAAAGAGATTTTGATAAGGCCTTACCCTTCAAACAAGAGTAAGGCCTTATCGATTTTTCACTTTCGCATGTATACTATTTCCCATAGTAAGTGCATTTCCCCTACTATAGGGATGACCCTAATCCGAAATATGAACCATAGAAAAAGATACCCAGTAGACCAATCACGATAATACCAGTTATAGTACCTATCAACCAAAGAGGGATCTTTCCAGTGGTATAAGCCATTTATCTTACTCCCTTTCACATTTTATTAAGTGGGCATACTCGAGACATAAACAGTCATAGCATAGATAATTATGCGTATTGGATCTCTTCGAATGGAGTGATAATATTCTATTTTTTCCTAATTGAAAAAATAATTGGAGAATGGAACAACAAGTACAAAAATTAGTAGCAACCCCCAGTAGAGACTGGTACGATTCAATTCAACATTTTGGTTGTTCGGGTTCATTGGGTTCGGTGGTTTCATATCTACATACTTCCTCTTCCTTTAGTATAGAGTTTATCGTTGGATGAACTGCATTGCCGATATTGATCCCAAGAAAAAAATTGTAGGGATGGCTAGCCCGTGAACGACCAACCATCTAACTGTAAAAATTGGAAAAGTTCTATCTAAAGTCATTAGTGCCTCCTAAAAAGATCTAGTAAATTCATCGAGTTTCTCTAACGGATCGAAAAGGCCAGTTACTAATGGAACCTCTTGTCGACTTTCTGTGAAATACTCATTTGGCCAGGGGCTCCTGAACACATCATAAGCCAAACCCATGCTGACAAATAACCAACCTGCAATGAATAGAGAAGGTATGGTAATGCTATGGATGACCCAGTATCTAATACTAGTAATAATGTTAGCAAAGGAGCGTTATCCCGTATTCCCAGACATGATCAGCTCCAAATATTATTGTAAATTCAGTCAAGGGGGAATTGATCCCATGAAATATAGAGATCGGGAAATGGAAAACTACTGATATCTTCTCCCATCCTTGTTCGATTGTCAATGTTATACCAAGGGTATCTTTAAAGTTTATAGCTGGACCAAAATAGCTAGCTTTCTTCTGACACAACAATACAATTTTGATGAGTATCGAAAGGAGAATGATTCTGTTCTTGCCAACAGATATTCTGTCTCTGTTTGGGCGAGAATAGATAGTTCAGTGAATTTATTTTCTGGGTGAAAGTTTTTGTGTGTTTGCTATTTTACTTTTTATGTGTGATTAGGATCCATTGGCGCAGCATAAGCCAGGCTCTTCAAAATTTCACTTCTCATTTCTCCTAATTCTCGTGTTGGTTATCACACCCGTAATAGTACCATGGACAATACCACAACGAGTAAGGATAATCCATCTGGGTAAGGGAATGCTCTGGCATAACGCTTTCCAAATAGAGCAGCATGGTTGTTTTTGTGTAAGAATACCATAAGTTTTTGGTTTTGTATTTGTATTTAACACGAGACTGTGAGAAGATTTTGTGTGAAACAAGAAAAAAAAAACATGATATTTTTGGTGGAAAGTAAAGATCTCACCACGTTGTAAAGCTTGGACATTAAACAAAATTCTTTCGATGGGTATTTCCCGGTTGGGATCTCGAAGCTGAAGAATCTGGTGAATTTTATAGCTTTTAGAAATCATTACAGAGAAGCGCTCTACTATGGTCTCATGGAAAGAGTCCATAGTGCCACATGGGCTCGCAGCTTTGACGGAAACCAAATTCAGCTTTCCACTTCCATTCATGGAAGAGCCACTGGAGACGCCATCGCCATTAGAGAGCACAGGACGGAGGATGTTGCGTGGAAAAAAGTGGTGGTTGTTGACATCATGGGGATGGAGGATTGTAGAACAGTTTGCATGGTCAATCAATATGATAATCTCAGATTTCTTGATATTTGGTTCGTGAACCATGTCAAGTGGTGTCACTGGAATCGGCCTGGAAAGATGATATCTAGTCAATCAGTTGAAGAGCAAGAAAGATGGTATTCCAAATTGGCGGCTTGCGGACTGTAGCTTTTCTCGATGAAGAACTAGAAGGTGCACGTATTCTATGCTCCTCATTGGGTGCTCACATCGCAAATAGAGAAAAAATGCGGATCATGTAGAGGCACTATCGTCGATATTTCTGTTGGCGGAGACCATTTGTTTTTTTTGTATCATTGAGATCAGTTGTATAATTATATAAATTATAAATACCAATTAGGGAATAGAGTAGCATCTAAAACTAGTGGTTCTTGGTGTACTTTGGTGCTATAGGAACATATGAATAGTTTAAATATGTCTACAAGTTTGTTTAAAGCTGGAGATTATTGTTGTACTTCGGTGCTTCAAAGTCAATAGTTAAAGGTTACCTTGTGAGTTTGTAAGTGTGTAGAAAAGTCAGTTGTTTAACTGATTGCTGAAAACATTTCGTACTTAGATTGATGTCCTATATAACTGTCGAAATTTTATCTTCGGGGAAATTTCACAAAAGAAAGTGTATCAATAAAATGGTTCAGTGTCGAGACTCTCCTTCGGGAGGTTGAGAAGTGTCAGTTCTAAAAAGAACATCAAATATGGTCAGAAGCAGGTGTACTTTAAATGAGTTGGAAGGTAGGCTCGAACATGTGGAGAAAGAAAGAGCAAAGTCCAGAAGACTGCAGAGTGGGTAGATTTGCTGATGAAGACTAGATCAAACATATGTGTATTCCATGTATTGTTTGTACACTATATTTGAAATGTAAGCATTAAAGGGAGGTATTAGAAATATTGCTTCCATTAATGTAATGTGTAAGTTTAGATTTGGTTTGAGAGTTTTTAGGAGGTTTTTGAGATATTCTCTCAACCTCTATATCCATATTAGGAATAAGTTGGATCTGAGACCAACTATATAAATGTGTTGTAATTGAGTGCAAAGAGAATACAATCTATTGTTTTGTGTGTTAATATTGTGCAATGGATTCTCTTACAAAATTTAATAGGTCTTGCATCCACTCGATAAAATTCCCATCTTGGGTTGTAGTTGTTCTATCTCAACCATGTGATTAAGCAACCTTCTAACTATGGAGCTGGTTGCATCACCAAATTCTACATACAAAACTGTTTTAATGTCTTCAGCTTCCATATCAGAGTTCTTGGTTAGCTTCATGAATATGTCCAACAACGAGTCCAATGGCATGAACGCTCTCCTCCACGAACGCTGCACTATTTCTGGATCTGGATCTAGATCTATTTGCCTCAGTTTACAACACTATCGAAAATCAAGGTGAAAGTTTCTCCTGGATTCACGTCATTTATTATAAATCGGAAATATTCAGCTGTAAATATGCAGATATTGCAATTTAGCTAATAAATTTTATATTTTAATAAACACATAGATCAAAGAGAAAAATTGTTTCAAAAGGCCATGTTTGAAAAAAATGTTCACTTGAAAAGTATTTTCAATCTCACGAAATGCCAAAAGTGTTTTAATGACGAGGAGTTTTAATGCCTTTAAAATTTTCTTAGAAGACACAATTTAAATTTATAATTTCAACGAATTATAGTCTAGAAAATACAATAAACTAGTATAGATCTATCTTAATTCTGCAAATACCAAAGGTGAAAAGAGATTTTATCTCTCTCTCCTGCATTTGGTAGATCCTAAATTAAGATGGATCTATGCTAGTTTAATTCTCCCCTTTAAATAGTCTACATTCCACATAAATACCATGGGTTCTCAATACCATAGGTTAATACCATGGTCCATTTTCATTTTATTTTTATAGGGTTACATTACATTAATATTTTTGTTTAATTTAATTTTTATGTAATATGACCTAGTCAAAATGGGATATTTATCCATAAGCACGAAATAGTCTTTTTTCAAAAAAAATCATTAAGCTTCGGCAATACAATTTCAAGATTGATTTTTTGTTTTTTCATTAAATTCATTAAATTCTATATATTTTTTCATTTGTTTTTTTTCGATGAACATTTACCTATTTTATTATGGTCAATATTAGTATAATTTTTTGAAGCACGATGAGACTAAGATTAATTAAAGCCATTGTTTTTTATTGAGAAAATATTTTGTTTTTATTTTAAAAGGGACACATGTCAATTCAAGATTAGGTAGGGAAGTAGAATGAGTTTCTCAAAATGATTGGTTCATTGGATTTACCTAATTTTTGTAAATAAGTTTAGTATATTTCTATTAATATCAAAATCAAAAGAGTTTACATTGTAATCTTTTTAGCAACACTTAAAAAAAACCTTTAGAGTCCCTTGAAACTTTTTTGCCACCAGGAATAAACACATAGGCAATGCCTTGACTATAAAATACAAAGTTTGAGAATATCATGAGAAATAGTTATTGTGATGCCTTTCCACTCACGATACCATAATACATATATTTGTAAAAAAAAAAAAGAATTAACAAAAACATCCCAACACAAAATTATAACTAAAAGCATTCATCGAATTTACCTCGTTTTGTTTAGAAAAATATTATTATTATATCCTTTCGATTCAATTCAATTCAATTCAATTATTTCAAGTCGTACATATAATATATTGAAATTATAATGCGTTGTTATTTAAACAACCCTTTGAAACAAAAAATATATATAAGAAGATTGAAAACTAAAACAAAAACATAAATTAAAACAAAAAAAATATACAATAGGATTGAGAACCAAAACATGTATAGCAAGGTGATTAAATATTGGATTCATAATATTAATTTGAAACTTTTTTTTAAGGAATACCTCTGAAATAAAAACATGTATAGTAGGGAAAGTGCTACCTATGAGCAGATTGAAATCACATGGGACAATACACTCTTTATTGTTGACAGTGTCAGGTAGGTGAACGAGATTGTTGTAAAGGTTATAGTGAAAAAATAGAATGTTTGATTTAGAATTGGCACGACCAACCATAGCGGGCAGAGCCATGCGAATGTTTTTTCTAGTGGGATTCACATTATCCAACTTGTCTGAATCGATCAAAAGATCAATGTAATTTTTGGGAAATCCATAACGATCAATCAACATGATTCACATCCTCAATGCATCATGAACACATCCATGAAGTTCATATGTGGTGTTGGGATAATCACAACCCACCACCATAGCGTACTTTTTGGGCATGGTGTTTAGTTTACTATGAGAAAGTTCTATCACTACTCTTTCTCTGAAAAACAAAGGAGAAGAAGCACTCTAATTGTTAGTTTCCTAGATTAGTGTGCATTTGAGATATTTTATGTGTCCAAGATAGTTTATCTATTTGAAGACAACTTTCATGTATATATATTTATAATATTACATGGTTTAATGAAGTGTTGGGCATAATTTTGGTGTGTAATAAGTGTCTAGGATCCTATTATAATATGGTATAAGAGTGGGAGTGATCTTGACTCCCTCACAAGAGGGTCCGAGGACATGAAAAGAGTCGATGATTACTATGGTCCATCTAAAGCATTGTATGATCCCTTGTTTTTTAATGTTGTTTTTTATTGGTTTGTCCATCAATTTGACAAATATGTGTGATCAAAAGTGAGTTGCCATAATAAAGGGGTTACCTATAAAAGTGATATGTGTAGAATAGGTTGTTGTTTTTTGGAGTGGATTCCTTGAATTGCAGACCATGGGACGTTTTTTTTCAAGGAGAAGATCACCCTCTTGTGTTTATTATATGACAATAAAAAAAGTGAATCACTACCACTCGTGCCATTATTTCTGAAGAGGAAAGTGGGTGGAATAATGTCATATACTAGACAATTTTATGCCTATTTGGATGCGTGCACAAAGTGTTAGCATGTTCACCAAAACCAAAGAGGGACACATGTTTCCTATAAGAAGGAGCATAAAAGGAACACAAGTAGTTTGGCATTGCAGAAGGATTTTGATTCAATCTCTTATCCTCATCCTTTCTCTTCTAGCTAAACCTTAATTTCATTAATATGGCTGAAAATGAGAAGAAGAAGGGGAGGTTGTCACAAAAAGTGTACCTGGTAAGGGAGAATGTAGAGGAAGTCATTTGAAGTGTGTAATGTCCCTTTTTTTTATGTGGTTCATTGTACCAATTTGGTACTAGCTACATCCATGAACAACATCTACCTATTATTCCAAGGAATCAAGGTAAATAATCATGTTAGATATTCAAACATGTCATAGCATGAGATTCGAAGCCGAGTGGGGAGGAAGACAACAGATCCTCCCCACCACATGACCTACACTCCCTAATTATTAAACTATAATGGTACCCAAATTTTTTTTCCTCCTCGTGTACCAAAATTTCTAATGTTCATTATCCCTACTTATTAAACTAAAATAGCACTCAACTTTTTTTTTCTCCTCTTGTACCAACATTTCTCATGTTTATTAACAATGTATGAACCATTCTATGAAATCTTATATACATTTCATCTTAAATCTAATAACATATTAACTTATGCTAACAAGGGTTCAAAATAATCACTATTCATTACTTAAAGGGAACCCTTTTCATGTTTACACACACACACACATAGATAACAAGTAGATTTCCAATTAGAAACATCTTTATCACTTTATATTACATTCCTAAGATTTTCTTGTCCTATTTTAACCATATAATCTTTGGAAATACATAGTGATACTAAGAGTGAGGGGAGGGGAACCATTAACACAATGCATGAACACAAATATTAAAGTGAGAACACAATCTTGGAGAAAAAACTTAATTATTTTTTAATAGTGTTCAATTTATTACAATGTTACAGGAAAATCATGTGAGGACACTAGTCCTTTGTAAACACCAACTTACAATATTGCAGGCTCCAACCTGTCAAGAAAATGAGGGCACCAATCCTCTATAAGCACCAACTTACTATTCGTTAGGATCCAAACTGCCAAATAAATGATAACATCGATCTTCTACAACACAACTCAGCTTCGCACTTTGTTTTTCACTATTCAAGGGTCAATATTTTGGCTTATTATCTATTCAAGAAAGCCTTCCCTCTTGGAAAATTGTACCTAACACTGCTCCCTTTTTCTTCACTAGATGATGTTAGGTCCCTATAATACTAGTGTATTTCCCTTATTGTTATTGTTAGTGTAGCCTCCTATTGTTATTTTTGTGCCCATGTATCCCCCATGTTGTTATTATTTTTCCCCATAGAAGCCCACTATTGTTATTGTGCACCCATACATTATTATTATTATGTAGGCTCTAATTATATTGTGACCCCTTAGACTCTTATATATACCAATGAGGTATTATCATTTGTATCATCCAAGAATTGTTCATTTATGTAATGTAAAGGAGGTTTCCCCTTCCAAGAGGCTATCTTTTAAGTCGTTGATCTATTTTTTCTTCTATTTTGTGATCCAGGTGGATATTGGTGGCCACCCGCCTATTCCACTTGGGCCCCCACCATTGTCTCTTTCATTTTTTCAGTTTTGGCATAACTTACTATTTTTAGCAGTTTTTTGGGTCCTGAACTTCCGGAGCCGTTTTGAGGCCCTAAACGACATTTTTTGGGTATGAAATTTGTTGCGATTTGACCATCAAATCGTCACAAAAGTTGTAGTCCTCGGATATAGCTTTCTAATGATGTATCATGTGCGTCAAACGGAGATAGTATGCCAAAGTTACGTCCCTGGGAAGTTGAAACACCAATTTACCCAAACGGGGCCCATAGTTTTGGCGCTTCATCTCCTAGGGTTAGGTTTTTGGGATGTTTAGGGTTCTCCATTGTTTCTCAATAATAAATAGGGCCTCGCGCCTCATTGTAAAGCAGTTCAGAGGTCTGTAGCCACCACATCTCTTCTCAGAGATAGCTACCAGTACCCTAGCTAGTTTTATTTCCATTGTCTGTAAGCAAATTTCAGTTCTTTGATATTAATGAAATGAAGTGTTATTTCCGCTGCATCTCTGTATTTATGGTTATGTGTTTATTCTGTTGCGTTCCTTCATAAATCTGGATCATTTTGTGAGCTGGTTTCATAACATTTGGTATCACAGCTTTGGATTCTAAGGTTTCTCTTCTTCAAACAGGACATCTTGGAATTTTCGCTATAATTTTTTTCTTACGATTCTTTAGAATCTAAAATTGAAACAACATAAATCTGGAATATTTGTGAAATTAAATTACAATTTTCAGATCTTGGTTCACTATATTTTCAGAGATATGATCCAAGGAAGTTAGGGTTTTTGCAGGCTCCAGAATTGAATTTACAATAGGTGACCTATGGAAAATAGTCATAAATTTCTCTCTGAGAATCATATTTGAATTTTGTAAAAAGTGACTGAAATTGCACAAACCGTTTTTTTTTATTATTATCATTTTCAGGGTCAAAGGTAAAAAAAAGTGACACGTGGAACTCCATACAATTTTGTTCTACTGAACTAGTTGATAATTAAGTCATCGTGGGAGATTGGGGATAACTCTTTATTGAAGAATGTAATCTCAGTTTGACTTATGGGGTTGGAAAAGTACTCATAGGGATACCACAAAACAAGATTTTAGAACTTGGAGATCCGAAATTACAGAGATACAACAACTTCAATATCAAGCTCCTAAAAAGAAAGAAAAATGTGTGTATTTTTTTTTTTAAATTTTGCATAACTTTTGTTTGAAAAAATACTTTGAAGTGATTCAAATGGAATATTGAAGCATAGATATAAGTATTTGGTTCGAAAATTCCTCCCCCAAAAAATAATTCTACATCCATAAAGCCCTCAAAAATCTCTACTATGACTCATGAAGAGGAATAATTGCAACATGATATATCAAAATTACGGGACCAAGTGCAACAAATTTTTCTCTCACAAAGAGTAACCAAATATGACATGAATGGCTTAAAAGGGGACATGGATGGCTTAAAAGGCAACATGGATGGTTTAAAATCAGAAATAAAAGGTGACACACATGGTTTAAAAGAAAACATGGAAGGTTTGACAAAGCTACTACAAGAAATGCTTCCTAATGGAGACAAGGTATTCCATGAAAATCATGAGGAAAAAAAAAGGAATATAAATTATGATTTTATAGATCCTAATATTTGGTTTAAAACCCACCAAATTCCAAAGATAGATATGAGGAATTTTGGTGGCAAGGATCTGGTAACATGGATACTACAGATGGAGAAATATTTTTATCTCCATGATGTGCAACACACACAAAATTTATGCATTGCATATTTATATTTAGAACTCAATCAGTTGTATGGTATCAATGAATATGTTCTCATAAAAAACTTGTCACTTGGTCAATTTTTATGGAGGAAATGATAAGACATTATGAGGATAAAAAGAGCAACACCTTCTTTAGCCAATTCATAAATCTCAAACAAAAGGGTTAAATGCCAAAGCACATTGAGGAATTCCAAAATTGAGTATCAGGGTAACTGATATTCTAGAGGAACATATAATTTATGCCTTCATAGGGAATTTGAAAGATAATATACAATATGAGTTTTTCCTGTGGGAGCATTCATTAGAGAAGGCATTCAGGGTGGCAAGAAAAGTTGAAAGTAAAATTATGGAAACAAGCTGGAAGTCTAGAACTCACAACTATAAAGATAGAAGTGTTTCTACTCCTAGCCTTCCACAAAACAAAAGGTTTACGCCAAAACTATTGGAGGAAAAATGAGAAAAAGAGATTTGTTACATTTGTGATAGAAAATACACTAAAGGTCATACATGTGCTGAGAATAAATTATTCTACATAGATTGTGAAGAGGAAGAAAAGGAGCAAGAAACATCAAAATAGAAATATTTACTCCGGGAACCAACCCAAAAGAAATAAGAAATTAATCTGACCATATATTGTAATGCATTGGAAAGATTTACCACTCTTCAAAATCTCAAGATAGAAGGATATATCAAGAAGAAAAAGGTAATAATGTTGATTGATTCAGGAGTACCCATAATTTTATTCGTTGTAAGATAGCTAAGGAATTTAATTGCTTCCTACATCCAACCAAAGTTTCAAGTGATGGCTGCAAATGGAGGAACTATAAATTTCTCTAGAAAGTTACATAATATCAAGATAACCTTTGGGGAATATGTATTGAATAATCCAATGATTTCCATTCCAATTGGTGGTGTTGATGTTGTACTAGGAGTCCAATGGTTACAATCTTTGGGGACGATAGCTTTTTTCCAAGAAATTTTCTTGATTTTTTTTTTTGGAAGGAAAGGAAGTTGAATTAAGGGGTATCATAGGGAAAATAGGAAACATAATAAGCTCTAATGTCATGAAAAATATTTTGAAGGAATAAAAACAGGGCATAATTACATAATTATGCTCACTAGAGGTTCAAACATTGAAATAAACTATTTCTCCAGATCTTCAAAAAGTCTTGGACAATCATTCTAAGGTATTTGAGACTCCCAAAGGCCTCCCACCTGTTTTTGATCATAATCATGATATTCATTTGATTCCAGGAAGTGTTCCTTCAAACATCAGACCTTATCACTACTACATTTGGTGGAAATTCCGACACTTGGTTCCGACGCTTTTGACCAAATGTCGGAAATTTTCCCAAATTTTTTCCATCCCGCCCGAAACCGTCGCTATACCGACGTCTATAGAAAAGTGTTGCAATACCGATACTTAAAAACATGTCGCAATTGCGACGTTTGGAGGAAGACGTCGCAATTGTGACACCATGGCCCAAAGCGTCGCTATTGAGACGACTCCAAACGTCGCAACTGCGACACAATGTCTAGGTGTCACCATTGCGACGTTTGGCGGCACCCGTCGTAATAGCGACGCCTTTTCCGCCGTCGGTATAACGACACTTATTTTCGCGCTACATAAAAATACCAAAATTATATGCGCGCTACATAAAAATTCGAAACTTATATGCGCGCTACATAAAAATGATTTTATTGTTTCGTATTTGTTGCAATAGCTACATTAACGTCTGATATCACGCGCGCATTCGCCCTCTACTCTTGCAGAACAGCATTTTCCCTCAACATTCACGCTCAGCTCTTGCAGAACAACATTTTCCCTCAGCATTCGCCCTCAGCATTCTCCCTCAGCTCTTGCAGAACAGTATTCGCCCTCAGCTCTTGCAGAACAGCATTCGCCCTCAGCTCTTGCAAAATGGTAAGTTCTTACTGCAGGCCCTTCCTCCTATAGTAGGGTTAACACTATTTGGGTTTTTTTGGTCAATTCCATTGGATTGTGCTAGGCTATAGGGTTCTCTATAGATGTCAAGAATCAAGATTCAATACCCTCTATTATCTTCATCACCCAATACAAGATTTAAATTTTTCCCAAAGAAACGCTTATTAATTTGGCAGCCATTATTTCTCCCTGCTTTAAAAACCCTACATTTAAATGAAAACAAGCATTGCATTTCAACTACAAAAATCTATTAGTGTTAAATGTACATGTGTGCTACATTAACGTCTGATATCACGCGCGCATTCGCCCTCCGCTCTTGCAGAACAACATTCGCCCTCAGCTCTTGCAGAACAACATTCGTCCTCAGCATTCGCCCTGAGCTCTTGCAGAACAGCATTCACCCTGGATTCGCCCTCAGCTCTTTCAGAACAGTATTCGCCCTGCATTCGCCCTCAGCTCTTGCAGAACAAAATTTTCCCTCAGAATTCGCCCTCAGCGTTCGCGACTCTAACTCATATGATGCTAAATTCTAGGTTCTCATTGGTGGATCACTCTTCCATTGATTTCCTTTCCCTCTGGATCTTTTCATACTTTAAAAGTCATCAATGATACATATATTATTTCAGGTATCCCAAAGGCTTTATAGTAGAACATATTGTGAAGTTTTTTTGACACTTGAGGATTCTTTTTAGAACTGCAACGTGGTCTATGCTATCGAGTTATATATCAAGCAACTTGTCCTTAATAACCACACTATGAGGTAGGTTCAACCAGTTTGAACTTGTTGGGACATAGCATATGAAGTTGTGTGATGAGTCCATATCACGGGTCTATTATGGTGAAAAAAGTGAAGACACGTAATGATAGTTATTATGTTAACATTACTAGAAACATTTTCGAAATTATCCATGCTATCAAGATGTCAAAATTCCAAGCATTAGGTGTCAATACTCGTAGCTAATAGATAATAATAATAATATAAAAAAATCACAAATTTATTCTTGAAATATGATTGTTACACATTGGTAACCTAGTTCATGAGTTACTATCACCAAAAGATTGCAAAACAAACTTAAAATATAAATTAAACCAACATGAGAATCCAACTAAGGGTTTCTCGACAAAATCATGCCATAACCTGGCATTTTGAAACCCAAATTTGAATCCATCATAAGTAATACAATGCAAACTCAAATGGATTTTCAATGCATGTTTGCATGCTACACTTATTCTCTGTCTAGATATCATTTTTAAATGGAACCATTAGTCAAGCCCACAATCCTTTTTATGTGAAAAATTTCAGCTCTATTTGAGCTCTTTTTTGCTCCACCACCTCCATAAACCAGTGTTACACGGGGTCTCGCCCCCCCACCTAGGGGTCTAGATTCCTCGCCCCCTCGCACTCCGGGGTCTTGGGGACTTCTAGGGGATGTTTCCCTCATGCCCCCTCACGTCCCCTCACCGCCCCTTTTAGTTTATGGTTTTGTGTTAAAAGTTGATGTGCCACTTAGCATATTTGAGAATCCAAGTGATTCTGATTCAGATGGTGACATGGTTGATCTTGATATATTTGTGCAGAAGTTGGATGTAGAGACTAGTGGGGCATTAACTTGAGCATTTATGCTCATTTATCATTATGATGATATCATTTGATATTCATATGTTATGTTTTATGTTTTATGTTTCAGACATAACTTATTTGCGTTTAAGTTTTATGTTTTAGACTTGAGTTGTAAACTTTAGTTTAAACTCTATTTTGAATCTTGATATAATATGTCATATGATATCTCAAACTTTATTTTCATTGTACATTGTTAGTAGTTACATTAATGATTATATAGTTACAAACTTACAAACTTACATGCATGATTGTATGATGTATGTTTAACTTTTAACTTTTAAATTTGTTTCAATTATATGATTCATCATTCATCGATTTGTAATTTTATCATTTATGATTTATCTTTCATGATGCAAGTGTATGATGACTGTATATACATTCCTTGCAAAAATATAGTTACATTTAAATATTAAATTTTATAATTTTTATGACCCCGACGTCCCCCCACGTTTCCTGAAAATTGGTAGGGAGATTTTGCATAGGCCGCTCCCGCGCTCCCTCGCCCCCTCGCTCCCACCTCCAGGGGACTTGGTGGAACATTTCCATAAACATATGCAAAAATATATCATGATCTTGGAATTCCATTACATATGTATGTGCCAATGTTCCATAATCATGCCCCATCATCAATTTAAGAAATTTCCATTGAATATCAAATTATGGAGGGGGGGAACTTTTTGCTGCAACATTTGGCTCAAAATCGGGGACCATCTCCATATGAGGTGAATGAGAACTATAGATATTTGAAGAAGTAGATTAGTGCCTTTTCCTCTGGCCATGGAGTCATATACAGTCATCCATCACAAAAATTTGTATTTGTTCATTCTCACCTTGAAAGTTGCAAAAATTCATGCCCTAATTGAAATGACACTAAATTTGAAAGATATAATAAAAATGCAAGCTAGAAGTGCCCTATTAATACAAAGGGAAAACCTTCCTACCTACCCTAACTAAGATAAATTTTGATTGAATAGGAAACATGATATTTCCTATGGAGTTGATCCAACAACTTGTTAAATGTATGGGACTAAATCATGCATTTGATTTCCGGGGAAACATGCGCATGAAGAGAAAAAGTGCAGAATTAATGGAAAATCCATACATGCCACTTATAAAAACTACACCGAAAGGTCAAAAAATACTTAAGGCCTTAACTTAATTTGAATAAAAAAATGACAAAACAGGATTAGTGAAAACACAAGAGTGGTGTGGGTGAACAACATAAATAAAAAGTGAAGATACCTTTCCCCAAGATGCCTTTGTCACCGTTGTATGAAAACATGTTTTCCTTTCCCTTTATACATGCAAGTGAATGCATTATAGGTATGGTGTTTTCCCGGAATAGGAGAAGCCTACTTAAATATATCATTCGTGGATTGAATGTTTGGGTGCCTTAATGTGCAATGACATGTTTCCAGGACTGAATTCAATGCAAGGCATATTTGAAACTCTAACTTTGTCTTCCGGTGTCTTATTAGAAATTATTTCAGTTTTCATTTTGTGTTTTTAAGTTAGATATTGTTTTCAAGTTTTTACATTTATAATTTTATTGCAATGTGGCAGACTGATCAGAGCAGTGCAGGAACAACCCCGAGACGGGATGATCATGGAAAGAGGCCAGCGGAAGAACATGTAAAGTGCCAGCATTGCTCTATCTTTAGGTATTTTAGTTATTTACACAATTGAAATAATATTAATTTTGTTCAAATATGCAGACACCTAGCCATGGTACGCCTGATGATTCCCTCTTTGAGGAAGACCTTTCTTCATCCCTATCTCCAGTGTTCTTGTTGCAAAAAAAGGAACGAGATGCAAGGTCGGAATTTAATGCTTTTATAGACGCGCCTCAAACACCTGAAACAGAAGAGAGGATACAACATCTTATGAGGCAGCTCGAAAGATATCAGGTAATAATAAAAAGTCAAAAGGATATTTTTTTTGTTCTGCATGAGATGAATTGTGATAGTTTGATTTTTAATTTTTACATTGACTAAACTAACAAAAAGTTCTTTTGTATGTAGTGTTTTCTGGCATTTGCTGAATCCGGTGTTGGTGGTAGTGGGACACAAGGGCAAGAGATTGCCCAACAACCCTCTCGTACACCTTCTACTCCTTTAGGTGCCAGCCAAGAAACACACCCTGCCCAAGCAGACACCCAGCCAACCGTTGAACGTGTTGGCAATGATGAGGCTGATATGACCAACTACATTATTGCGTTTCCTGGAGCTACACGTGTCAGCTCCACAGGGACCATTAATGGCACGTTGTTGGTGAACGATGAAGGTGTCCCTATAAAGCATGTACAACTCCCGGGTAAATTTTAATATTTTAACTATTTCATGTACTTTATCTAAAACATATTTATCATGATTTTTATTTTTAAATTAATGATAATATCTTCTTTTTCTTTTGGTTTTATTCTGTGTAGGAAACAATGAGTTCTACAGGATTCTCGAGAGCCATGCGTTGGTAATTTTTGGCCCAACCATACGTATAGGGTGGAATTCCCAGAATTCCAACCTGAAAAAAGAACTTCTAGATTATCTAGAAGCCCTTTTTGGGGTCGGCACATTTGACAGAAAAGCGGTGGCTCAGGTAGCCGGAAAATATTTGAAATATACCAGGGACACCTATAGGACGCAATTACAATTTAACCCTAGATATGGCGTCCTCTCGCAGTTTCAGAGAGTGAGTGGAGAGCACTCATCCATGACGGAAAAGAGAAAAGGGCAAAGAAAGAAGGAAAAATGCCAACTGGACCCGCAAGGTAAATTACAACTTTAATTCAATAGCTTTAATTTTCTTTATGTCTAAAATAAAAGTGTGCTACGTCATATCGGACTTCAATATTTTGATGCTAGGTTGCCTGACACCTCAAAGGAAACCAAAGCTAGGATTGAGAAAAAGGGCCATCACAAGCTCGGCCAGGGTGGCTACTTGAAATTAGCTGCAAGAATTGTAATTAAGTAGCTAAACATATTATAATTAATTGTATCGCCTTCCAACGTTTTTGTAATCCTATCAGACATGATTAAAAATACACAATCATATGTAATGTAGGGTGATGACTTTGGAACAGAAACTACAAAGGAAGATAAAAATATCGCTTTCCGTTTTGGCTATCAAGCTGTAGTTGAACGTCGTAGAAGCTTGGGGCAGGTCCCAAGATCTAGAATGCCTGATAGGGTAAAACATTAACCTTTCAATATTTTTGTTTTCATCCATAAATTTAATGTCTAACAACTTTGTTTAAATCAGGGGAGCAGCACTACTGACGAGGCAAATAACCCAGTTTTAGAGCCAGATGTAGATGATCCTCTCGTGCAACCTAATCATTGTAGTGGGGACCAGGCCGACAATGCTGCTATCAGTGAGGGCCGTGACGGTAATTAATTTCCACTTATAATTTTTTCTAATTATACCTTGATAGTTGTCCTTATAACTTTTTTTGTTTAAATGACAGAGAATGTTTCCCTTGAGGATCTTACCACCAGAGAGGAAGACAGGGCAACAGTCCCAACGGCGACAACTGGTGCACCAGGTAAATAATCTCATTGCAATTCTTTTTATTAATATTACCGAACTAGTTCAATGATATTTAAAAACTGATAATTAAAATTTAATATTATCTGTTTTTGTAGGCGATGCCCCGTCACTGGATGAGACCAGACATCGTGACAACGCAACTAGGTCAGCGGCGACAACTGGTGCACCAGGTAAATAATCCCATTGCAATTTTTTTTATTAATATTACCGAACTAGTTCAATGATATTTAAAAACTGACAATTAAAATTTAATATTATCTGTTTTTGTAGGTGATGCCCTATCACTGGATGAGACCGGACATCGTGACAACACAACTAGGTCAGCGGCGACAACTGGTGCACCAGGTAAATAATCTCATTGCAATTTTTTTTATTAATATTACCGAACTAGTTCAATGATATTTAAAAACTGACAATTAAAATTTAATATTATCTGTTTTTGTAGGCGATGCCCCGTCACTGGATGAGCCCAGACATCGTGAATACGCAACTAAGTCAGCAGTGCGGGTTGAAAGGCACGAAACAGGAGCAGAGCACGATGATATTGATGATGTAATTAGGAACTTTAAAAATAGGAAGAAGAAAAAGAAAATTTGACAATGTAAAATATTGTATTATTATAAGACAAACGTTACCATACTTGGAACGTTTTTTTGCGTTATATAAAAAACTCATTTATCATACTATTTTTATGTCGAGCATTAATTGCAATGTTTCCTTGCGTACTTTTTGTTGAATTGTTTTTTTATTAGTTATTGAATATTTTTTTTTATGCTCATGAAAGTAAAAAATGAAATATAGATTGGGTATTGGGGAATTGAGAGTGATGTGAGGGGGGGGGGGGGGGGGGGGGGAGGGCCATAAGAGCTTCCACCTTCACGTGGTTGGCCCTGTTTAGTAGAGAATAATTTATTGGAGCGATTTAATCTTGGAGCAAACCTCCCTTGATCCAGCGTAGCAACAAAAAAGTCACTGTTGACTTAGTTGCTACTCTTCCAGATCGTGGGAGGCTTGTTCCAAGTTCATGCGACTCCAATAAATTGTTCTTGAAATGAAGAGGAGCTTATTCAGGTATGTTTTGACATTTTCAACATATGTTCTAACATTATCATAAGAATTCATCTTAGAGTAAAAATACTACATCAATTACTTGTATTTATTGTATAGATAATGATGGATTTTGATTGACTTGGCAGTGCAGGTACAAATCCTCTTGCATCATGAGCAATACAACTTGTCAACCAGGGTCATGTCCAGGATATTTTTGCTTGTGCGCTTGGCCAGGTTCGTAATGTCACATTTTGTAAGTTCCTTTACAGTTCATAATTCAATATTAAGCTTGTTCATGATTATTATCTAGGTTTTTTGTATGTGTTTTTCATCTATTTGATTGTAAGCAACTCTGCATGTTTCCTGTTGTTCACTATGATTTCTCCCATTACCACTCCCAGGATGAATCCGAATTTATTGTTACATAGGTTACTTTATTGTTACTATGATTTCTCCATTTCCGATTTCATAGGTTACATCATGTAAAGTTGTCAATCTCAGGTTGGTGATGAGCTTTAGTTCTCCAGATTTGGGGCTTTTCTGATATTTTCTCCCTCATGTCATTCCTGCATCACCTCGTTGTTTGAGCATGCCAATTTTCTGCCACTTGTACCAATTGGCACATGTCAATCTCTGAGTGGTGCCACATTTCACCTATTTTCAGTGAGAGTTTAGGGTTTCTCTAACATAGCTTCAAAAATCTGATTCAATGCCTGCTTGAATATTGTCACATAATACTCATGGTTTGGATTGATGAGCATGTTCTGAATGGTTGGTTGATTCATAAGAACCACCCATATAGTCATCTTGAGATATTTCAGAAGGTTTCTTGGGTTTCCTTTTTCACCATTTCTAGTGGGTGGGATGGTGTGGGGTGATCCATCAATACTAGTGCTCTTGTAGTAGGGAATTTGTTTTTGGGGATATAAAGGAGCATTTGATGTAGATATCCCATTGGATGCATTCATAGATGGGCACGAGAGGTCAAAAATTTAAATTAAAAATATGCAACCTCTAGCATGGCAACCTGAAGGCCGCGAGAGACACTGGTTAAAGATTGTTTTGTGCTGGCCTTAATATAATCGTGATTTCTTTCTATTATCTTAATGCAAATATATAGTCCGGTCTCATTAAAATGAGGATTGTGGTTGTATTTCTCTTTGGTTGTTTCTCTCTTAATGCTCCAGAAGTTGCCAAAAGTTTCGATAGTTGTTTAGTTTGCCTGTTACAACTTAAAAGTGGTTTTTAGCAATGGGAGTCATGTTTTTTAAGGTTCATACTAATATGAAGATATTGTAATTCTATATTTAGGATAAGAGAAGATGGCCTCTGCTTTGGGCAGTATGACAACAATTGCTACATCTACCTCATTGGGTAACAATGGAAAGGGGAAGAAGTTGGGTGCAATGTTTGATAATTATGGCAGACAATTGTCTTCTCTTTCAGTTTTTTCACCCATTTCCTTTAATCGCTCCAGCAGAAGAGGGACTCTGAGATTACGCGACAGAGAGAAGGTAGTTAATACAAGAGCTATGGAAAAGGAGTTGTACTTCAACAAGGATGGCTCGGTGACAAAAAAATTGCAGGTCAGAGAAAAAATTATGTTTAAAGGAAGGTCACCTGCACGTGAAACTTCACTGCGGTGGATCTTTCCTTGTCCACTTATATTCGATTTTAATGTGTTATTTTAATTTTTCATGGAGGGTTTTTTTGGCATATGGTCTGGCATTCAATTGCACACTTATTGAAAGCATTGTCAATTTGTCTTGCAGGCGGTGTGAACAAACTTGCTGATCTTGTTGGAGTCACCCTTGGGGCGAAGGGAAAAATGTTGTCTCGGAGAGCAAGCATGGTTCTCCAAAAATAGTTAATGATGGTGTGACAGTAGCTAAGGAGGTAATTCGTAGATGTGTGCTCTGGTTTTCTTTTTAACGTTGTATTAGTTCCCCCTCTTAAATGTCTTAGATTTGGTAGGCATAATTTGAAAACTCAAAGGTGAAAGGAAACATATTTGTTACCCAGTGGTCTACTTGGCCTATGGACTAGCCACATTAGAGTAATGAATAAATCTTTTCACAACAATAAAAGGAAAGGGTTATGGCTGAGTCAAATTTTATTGGTATTGACAGTGTAATGAAATGTATCTCAATGTTATGGTTTTGGCCTTTTTATTGGTTGAATTAGAGGACCCAATTGAAAATATTGGGGCCAAGTTGGTAAGGCAAGCTGCGGCAAAGACAAATGATTTAGCTGGGGATGGAACCACAACATCTGTTGTTCTTGCACATGTTGGAATATTGAAAAATTCCAGAACAATGAATGGAAAATAAATCTCCCTTCCTCTAACACAAAGAAAACAAAAATTTATTTGACAGGAGACAGAGTTTAAATACTTTGAAAACAAACTTCTATTCCCTTCAATAACTCAAAAAAAAACTATTACACTACTTCCTCACTGAGAGGGATTACAAAATTATGACTGCTACAAAACGCAGTGCATAAAACCAACTCATTGTCTGTTCAAAACAAACATACTCTGTCTCTAAAACACTCTGCTGTGTTTTTCACTTTCGCACTACTGTGCATACACACTTAAAAAGTTACACTCAGTCTTTCACTTTTTACACACTGCTGTGTAATAAAAAATTTACGTACTGTCTATAAAAAAAACTACCAATATTTTTCGACCTTTTTATTTTTATATGCCGTAACATATAAAACATATTATAATAAACCCTCTTTTAAAAAAAAAAAAAATTAAAACTAAATTCTATGGCCCACCTTTCATTTCGCATATGATATATATATATAACATATGTTTAAAACATATGTATATATTAAACTATCAAAACATTAAATAACCCTTTCCGTCAGACTTCAAAAGTATGAATAGATTGAATTTCAAACCAAATTCGCGTTCCAAAATGGGATGCTGACGTCTGCCTAATTTTAACTCGAATTCTCAATCCAATGTGCCCTATAAAAAATTCGGGTCCGGTTTTCAGGTTTTCAGATCCCTTCAATTTCATGCGATCCAATATTAATGCTCCATGTGTCCTCCTTTTGAATTTACAAAACTATCGGGTAAATTTCTGTTTGTTTAATTTATGGTTGGTGAATTGCGTTAATGTTGGTTGTTGTGTTTAAATACAATCCTGTACAGAAATATGGCTACGGCCGTCTACAAAAAAAACTTGCAGGAATTTTAAATGCTGAATTAAATTTCTGGATGGCATGCAAGCAACCTCCAAAAAAAAATGTTGTTGCTGCATCCGTCCTTCTGCTGCAGCAGTTGAAGTTAAAATTCAACAACACAGGGTTTAATAAGTGAGGGTTTAAAGGTAAATTTTTGTCGATAGAGCTGGATTAAGATCATCTATTCATTTTTGTAGGGTCTTACAGTGTTTGGTTTTTTAGTTTTGGGTTGGGCTTATTGAGTCTAAGATAGTTTTTGAGTGAAAAAATTGCTATCAGGTATTAAAAAATTTTGGTTCTTTTGTCAAAATTTATGAGCTTGTTAGGAAATACAAAACTGAAAATGGTTGTATCTTAAAATTGTGGAAAATAATTTGAAATGAAACCTTTTTGTTTAGGTTGTTGCAGTAGGTGCAAACCCCATTCAAATTACTAGGGGCATTGACAAGACAATAAAGGCCCTTGTTTTGGAACTCAAAATTTTGTCAAAGGAGGTAAACGCTTGCCTTTTGAGTAGGCTGGTTTTCCTTTTTGCTGATGGTTTGGTGTATCTAATTGAATTAGTTGCCTAAGGTATTTTTGGTTGCAAAATCCTTTTCATTTTTCATACGGTATTGGCCTTGTGGAATACATTTGATTGTGTGGTCTTGTTAGATCTACAACATTTGTAGTTGTTTAGTTTTATGGCTGAGGTGCATTTTTATTATGGAAATAGTTGATGCAATATTGTCATTTAATCCTTACTACAGGGTAGCATGTTGAGAAGTTTCTTGTGAAACATTTGGTATTCAAAATGACACTTGATCCGATACAACATCATGCACTTGACTTCAAAATTCATATTCAAAGTGTGCGAGACAATTCTTGCAAAATTTCAAATATTTATGTTGTTTTAAACCATTATCTTTTTCATGTATTGGATGCTGAAAATGTGAAAAAGACTTTGGTATGAAACCAAATGGTGAATAATTTCCAGCACAACAACCACTTCCAAGACATGATTTAGAAGTAGAACAAATGTGCTTATGAAGCATAGAAAGATATCCTTGATGCATTGTCAATGTTTGGCTAGGGTTATTTTTGGAGAAAATAACTCCTTATTCCTAGAATAGTGATCTTCAATACAAGTAAATGCCGGAGAAGAGAGATCATCGTGTGACGCAACAAAACTGAAATTGGACCCCCAAGGAGAGCTGGTGTGTCTACAATCGCTCTGTCAGCATTTTCCCTTGGTGTACCCCGTTCTTTTCCTCCAGCCTGAGTCTTAATTGACTTATTCTTTCTTCGGGTTTATTTATCAAATTCGTAGAATTTGATAAATAAATACTATCCACAATGGTTGGACTTTAATTTATATTCCCGACTTTATATTATCTCCAATCCTTATAACCAATGTTTAGCTTTCAACACTTTGTATTTATACTCCACGTTTCTTTTTAAATAAATAACTTGTAATGAACTTTTGGCTCTATATTTCACCACCCAGCCTTACAACAATCACGCTCCAGACTTATGCTAATTATCTGCCAATCGTTTAATTAAAAAATTTCATTATACTCCGGCCCCACCTATATATATCAATAACCAATCAAACACTCGTATCGTACCTGGCTATCCTCCGCACACCTTAGTTAACCTCCGAGCAAGTTCAACGTGCGACCACCATCCGATGGCCCTTCTCCAAATCAACGACTCTTGGAAATTTCGCTCGGCTTCCAACGTCGGGCTTTAACGTGCGATGGCGCGGGTTAAACGGTGGTTTTCTGGGGCTCACTTCACCACGTGTCGCATTCCCTATGGAATTGTTCGCGAATAGGAAATACCGCCTACTCCGCAAAAGCGGTGCGATATGGGCAACCCGCTTTTGTGATTCCGCTCGTGGTTTTGGTAGAGGGCTTGACCACGGGTGCAAGTCTGGTTCTGTTATCCTTTTGTTTGTTAACTCATGTCCAATCCTCGGGTCAGGTTCCAAAAGCACAACAATTTTGTCTCTTTATTAAGCGGGATTTTTATATTTGAACAGTTTTCACGACCTCGGTTCTCTACACAGACCTCGCCTTGGATATTTTTACATAAAAATGATTGTTCTCAATAATTGTTTATATAAATTTTCCACATGTTTAGTGTGGTATTCCCATGATTTATTATAAATATGTGTATTATCAAAGAAAACCAACACAAATTTTATAAGATGGGATCAAACAAAATTGTTCTTAAGTCGAGCCCGCCGAACTTCAAACGGCGATAAACCATAATTCAAACCAAATTCGCATTCCAAAATAGCCTGCTGACGTCGGCCAATTTTGTGACGCGAATTTCTTATCAAATTCGCCCTAATATTTTACGGGTCCGGATTTCCACTGCGCGAGTGGCCCAAACAAAGATCCGCTCCAATCAATTTCTGCCACATGTCCTCAATAAAAACTTGCTCTGCTCCCGGCTGCGGGTGCATTCGATGGCGTTTAAGGTGATGGGACATGGATATGGCGATTTCATATCAATCGCATTAACATTTAACGTTGTTCAATTAAATTTTCACATCAAATCTGTATTAATTAATTTTTAACACTGTTCAAGATCGGACCTCCACTCCTCTTAGCGATTCTGCACGCTCCAATTTGATCCGACCTTCAGCTCTCATTATTAATGATCAGAGATTAATTATGACGGGCGTCCTTTGATTGCATTGCAGACGGGTCGACAAAATGGCATTTAGCCATGGTTTTTCAGACAAGCCGGTTGCTGGATTACACTGCCTGCTAACTGTGACGATAAGGAGAAGTGGCCAGCTGAACTTCTGCCTAGACGTTGCTGCATATTTGCATTTCTCTCGGTTTTGTCTCTGTCTGTCTTCCTCTGTTAATTTCAATTCTGCTTCTTCGTCTCCTCTTGTGCCCATTGCGCCTGAGATTGCACCCATGCCTCACGTGCGTCATAGGATGTGTTGCCACAGGGGGAGCACTAGACGTCAACCCCGGCGCGCTCCCTCCAGCCCCTCAACAGAGTCGACTTCCGGCCAGTCCAGTGATTATTACTTAGGTCGATATCCAAATACTAGGAGTGGGTGGGGTCGACTTGTAGCATCTGGCCACCGTATGGATTCCCCTACTCCTGGCTTCCCCACCACTAGTTCACCTTCTCCCACGATGCGCACTGCACAATTTTCCTTTAATTTCTCTCTCAATCCCCCAAGAATCACGACTTTAGTCACTGTGGTCTTCCGCGAGGAGGCCCAAACAGAGGAAGAATGCACCCGTCCGGCGGGTCTGAGCTCGGAAAAAGCCGGCCAGCATTCAGGCCTTCAGGAGGGGAGCCGTGGCATGCATGTGGAGGTAGCACCAAGCGATCCTGGACCTTCCGAATGATGGTGCCGAATCGTGGAGGAACCACCGGAGGAGTAGTTTGGTTAATTTGTTTTTCTTGCTTAGCAGGCCCACTTAATTGGGCTGCTTTTAGTTTATTTTACTGTGTTGGACCTTTGTAATATTTTTGAATTCTGTAAATTAAACGTTCAAGACTGGTTTCCCCGTATGAGGGCAGTCTTCTTAATTTTTTGATTTTTTGATGACAAATTTGCCATGAGTATGGCCGGGCAATGTTTTTGACTTCGGTGTAATTTTATTCGCAATGTTAATAGATTAACTTTACTTAGAATTCTCACATGATTAGCGTTTTTCTTGATCTGTTCAAGGATTTTGGGTACTTTAATTTGTATTTAGAACAATGGACGTCGGTACTCTATCTGTTGCTTTACTGTTCTACATACTACTATTTCACTTTCTTATAGATGCCTCGGGCATATTTGAATGCTTTCTCAGATTGTCGATAATCTCCATGTGGACCGTTACTGGATTTTATATCATGTCCTGTATGTGACATGGGGTATTTTTCTCTCATTGTCTGGGGTGGGACTTCCACTTTTCTGGATGGATATTTGGGTTCCAATCTTCAGATGTGAAAATGTAATGACTTCATGGACTGTTTTACTTCATATAATATATTCAAAATAGCGTTTTTTTCTCTTCTGAAAAAAAAAAGATTAATGTTTATCATTTTGCCTTCAAAACTAGCGATGCTTGTCTATGTTGCTGGTTTATTGATATGGTCTGATGGTCTTTTTATATTTTGGACATATCACACTCCTCACATGATAAGCATTTTTCTCTGTTCAAGGATTTTGGGTACTTTAATTTGTATTTGGAACAATGGACGTTGGTACTCTATTTGTTGCTTTACTATTCTACATACTGCTATTTCACTTTCTTATAGATGCCTTGGGCATATTTGGATGCTTTCTCAGATTGTCGATAATCTCCATGTGGACCGTTACTGGGTTTTATATCATGTCCCTGTATGTGACATGGGGTATTTTTTCTATCATTGTCTGGGGTGGGACTTCCACTTTTCTGGATGGATATTTGGGTTCCAATCTTCAGATGTGAAAATGTAATGACTTCATGGACTATTTTATTTCATATAATATATTCAAAACAACATTTTTTCTCTTTTGAAAAAAAAATGATTAATGTTTATCACTATGCCTTCAAAACTAGCGATGTTGGTCTATGTTGCTGGTTTATTGATATGGTCTGATGGTCTTTTTATATTTTGGACATATCACACTCCTCACATGATTAGCGTTTTTCTCTGTTGCGGGATTTTGGGTACTTTAATTTGTATTTGGAACAATGGACGTTGGTACTCTATCTGTTGCTTTACTATTCTACATACTGCTATTTCACTTTCTTATAGATGCCTCGGGCATATTTGGATGCTTTCTCGGATTGTCGATAATCTCCATGTGGACCGTTACTGGGTTTTATATCAAGTCCCTGTATGTGACATGGGGTATTTTTCTATCACTGTCTGGGGTGGGACTTCCACTTTTATGGATGGATATTTGGGTTCCAATCTTCAGATGTGAAAATGTAATGATTTCATGGACTGTTTTACTTCATATAATATATTCAAAACAACGTTTTTTCTCTTGTGAAAAAAAAAATGATTAATGTTTATCACTCTGCCTTCAAAACTATCGATGTTGGTCTATTTTTCTGGTTTATTGATATGGTCTGATGGTATTTTTATATTTTGGACATATCACACTCCTCACATGATTAGCGTTTTTCTCTGTTGCGGGTGTTTATCACTCTGCCTTCAAAACTAGCGATGTTGGTTTATTGATATGGTCTGATGGTCTTTTTATATTTTGGACATATCACACTCCTCACATGATTAGCGTTTTTCCCTGTTCAAGGATTTTGGGTACTTTAATTTGTATTTGGAAAAATGAACGTCGGTACTCTATCTGTTGCTTTACTATTCTACATACTGCTATTTCACTTTCTTATAGATGCCTCGGGCATATTTGGATGCTTTCTCAGATTGTCGATAATATCCATGTGGACCGTTACTGGGTTTTATATCAAGTCCATGTATGTGACATGGGGTATTTTTCTATCACTGTCTGGGGTGGGACTTCCACTTTTCTGGATGGATATTTGGGTTCCAATCTTCAGATGTGAAAATGTAATAACTTCATGAACTGTTTTACTTCATATAATATATTCAAAACAGTGTTTTTTCTCTTGTGAAAAAAAAATGATTAATGTTTATCACTCTGCCTTCAAAACTAGCGATGCTGGTCTATGTTGCTGGTTTATTGATATGGTCTGATGGTATTTTTATATTTTGGACATATCACACTCACATGATTAGTGTTTTTCTCTGTTCAAGGATTTTGGGTACTTTAATTTGTATTTGGAACAATGGATGTCAGTACTCTATCTATTGTTTTACTATTCTACATACTGCTATTTCACTTTCTTATAGATGCCTCGGGCATATTTGGATGCTTTCTCAGATTTGTCGATAATCTCCATGTGGACCATTACTGGGTTTTATATCAAGTCCCTATATGTGACATGGGGTATTTTTCTATCAATGTATGGGGTGGGACTTCCACTTTTCTGGATGGATATTTGGGTTCCAATCTTCAGATGTGAAAATGTAATGACTTCATGGACTGTTTTACTTCATATAATATATTCAAAACAACGTTTTCTCTCTTGTGAAAAAAAAAATGATTAATGTTTATCACTCTGCCTTCAAAACTAGCGATGCTGGTCTATGTTGCTGGTTTATTGATATGGTCTGATGGTCTTTTTATATTTTGGACATATCACACTCCTCACATGATTATGATTAGCGTTTTTCTCTGTTGCGGGGTTTTGGGTACTTTAATTTGTATTTGGAACAATGGACGTCGGTACTCTATCTGTTGCTTTACTATTCTACATACTGCTATTTCACTTTCATGGACTGTTTTACTTCATATAATATATTCAAAACAACGTTTCTCGTCTTTTAAAGTTTCAATTTTTTTTTTTTAAATTGAACCCTCCGTCGGTCTACCGACGCCTTGTAGACATCGGAACTGCGACAACCTAGAAACGTCGGAAGAGAGACAGTATGAAAACGTCGGACCACATTTCGTCGGAATTGCGACAGATTACAAACGTCGGAAGAGCGACGTTCTAAACGTCGGACCACATATCGTCGGAATTGCGACAGATTACAAACGTCGGAAGAGCGACGTTCCAAACGTCGGACCACATATCGTCGGCATTGCGACATCTTACAGACGTCGGAAGAGCGACGTCCAAAACGTCGGACCACGTTGGGTCGGAATTACGACGGTTTACAGGCGTCGGAAGAGTGACGTTCCAAACGTCGAACCAGATTTCATCGGAAGTGCGACAGTTTACAAACGTCGGAGGCGCGACGGTTTGTGATACGTCGGAAGAGTGACGCTTGTTCGGAAGCGACGGAAGAAGTGTCGATAGTGCGACACTTTTTACGTGCGTCGGAACTGCGATGGCATGACAAACCACGGTTTGTCCGCCCTCGAACTGTCGCTCTTGCGACGAATATGTGTCGGAATAGCAACGAATTGGCCGTCGGAATTTCCAAGTTATGAGGATGTGTTTCTTCCTATGAAAAAGACTCGACCTTATCCTACAATAGTTGAATTAAATTTGAGGCAGCAGAACCAGTACTGCATGCTCCTAGATAGTTGCAAGGGAAGAATTTCAGTTTTGGAGAGATATTCATGGGCAGGAAGTCTTTATGAAGTCCATTTGAAAAAATGTGCACTCATGAGTTATCTTTGTTTTGAAGTATGAAGGAATTTGTGTTGGGTTTCACACCCATAAATTTGGGGTGTGACAAAGATCTTTGGAACCTGTTCGTGCATAGGGAATTTAGGATGTCCTTGAATTGAGGATTCCAACACTATGTTTTCATGTAGAGACAAAATTTATGAGGATGAGTTTCTTCATATGACAAAGGCTTGAACTTATACTACAACACTTGAATTAAATTTGAAGTAGTAGAACCAATATTTTATGCTCCCAGATAGTTGCAAGGGAAGCATTTCATTTTTGGAGATATATTCATGGGCTCGAAGTCTTTATGATGGTAATTTGCAAAAATGTGCACTCAAAAGTTATCTCAGTTTTGAAGTATGTTGGAATTTGTGTTGGGTTGCACACCCATCAATGTTGGGTGTTACAAAGATTGCTAGACCGTGTTCAAGCACAGGGAATTGAGGATGTCCTTGAATAAAGACATTGGTGTAGAATATGAATAGTAGACCTGCAACATATCGACTGTGAGGATGAAGGAATGGAGGAGAATTTCACTATGCAACAGCAATTATGGATTATTTATGGAATAAATGCACTGAGGACAGTGCATAAATAATGGGGGAGGATGTAACATCCCCTATTCAACCCCTATGTTGTATTCACCATGTACATATGAGATTATTAGGTTGGTGAGTCGGGACATAATTAATTAGGTTGGTGAGTCGAGAGTTGCTTCTAGGGAAATATGCCCATGTGTATGTGTATTTATGTGTGTGGGGCCAATGTGTGTATGTGATTTTTATGCTATGAGACTAGAAAGCCTGATATGGTAAATAATTTTAATTTATGCATATTAATAAATACATAATGGCTATAAGCGGACCTAGACAAAAGAGTATGTGGGGCTGATGAGTCCACAACTAGTAAAGGTGTCTTGATGAAAAAGTAATGTTATAATATAATATTATAATAATAAATAAATGATATATATGTTTATAAAAGGGGGGAGTTGGTTACCTAGTCAGGCAGGCAAGTGGATTATTTCATGCTTCATGATTGGTTCCATCAGGACTAGTTTTACTAGTAACATGTGACATAGGTGGCCCCATCCCTCCACTAGTAAGAGGCAGTTTGGACTCTCATTTATTGTTCTTACAAATTTATGCAGTTCACCATAATAGATTAAAAGACATGTTAAAATGAATTTTTTTTCTCCAAAGGAGCATAGATTAAAAAATAAGAGAATAAGAGATATGTGAAAGTATTCATGGCGTTGAAAAACAATGCAACTCATTCGCTCAAATGCCAGCGTTCGAATCCTTCATAAGCAAAATCATTCAATAATTCCCTCAAAATTTACTCTGCCACTCTGACTTCTTTTACATTTGACAGAAAACTCGAGTGCATTTGGAAAAAAACCAACTAAAGGTATGCAACCAGTATTTCCTTATGTCGAAAAATTTTTCTACTCCACATTATTGCTTCCTTCATATCACTGTCGTCCCAAAATGGTCCCATAGCTATGAGCATATCAAAATCTCTTATAAAAATTGAATGTGGGTATGTTCTCTCTAAACCGCTCGAAATAGAGACATAATGTCTTAATTTTGTCAAGAGAGAGAGAAGACACACGTTCGATTCTGTGAAGAGATACTAATCTGGTCATAGTAGTGGGATCATTTTGGGATGGTGGTGATGCCAAGGTAGCAAGATATATATTAAACTCTCAACCCAGATTCTTTCTCATCATCAGTCTCAAATCCGTTACTATCGAATCTAATTATTCGCTTGGGTGATCTTATCCCTCAGTCATATTTCAGGGTTGAACCATTTGAGAGGCAAGGTTTCCAAATGGTATTGTTATGGCAGTCATTTCATTCATTACTCATATCTTCCCTTCCATGCAAGGGTTGGAGAAAGCACTTATCTTTTGCAGGTAAGGCATCATTCTTATTGTAGTTACTAGCTATTGGAGAGTGGGGTATAGAAAACAGTGAACAACTCTTCACTGATCTAATGCCTCTCAATGTCACCCAAAAAATAAGATAATTGAACAAAGCACTCACTGCATAAACCACAAAAAAATAAATAATAAGAGAACATCGCCTATGGATAACTTTAATTTTCAATCCCTTGAGAGCTTTCTTTGCTTCCCTTAGCTCTCTTTGAGAGAGAGCTTGGTTCTCTTTGTAGTCATTTTTACTACTTTCCCATAAATACTCAAGCACGAGAATGCTTTTGTGAAAAAATATTGCAGATAGGTCCAAGTTCAACACCAATCCCTGAGCCATGGGCCTTAGACTTTGATAAAATCCCCTTGAAGCCACCACTGCACTGCCAATATCTCCATCTCATTCAAATTGCTTCGGATAAAGACTTCTTCCCACTAGAATTCGAGTCTCATTCGGATGCTCTCTCATGACCAAATCCAAGAACTGCAGAAGGTCCACATTTAATTCTACATGTTTCTTATCATTTGTGTTTAGAAATTGGGCCAAAGACACTCCACTAAGCTCATGGCCACTAAACTTCAGTGCCACATAAAACTCTTTGGCTGTGGCCTCTTCATGTTTTAGTAGTTTAACATTGTATTTGCCTTCAAGCAAACAATGCATACTCTATATGTTTTTTTTCCCATCAAAGACAATTTTAGCATTACCAAAGGCCGCCCCAAATTATTTTTAACTTCCATTGTATCTTCTTTGGAAACCTTACCTACTTTCACTTAATTTTCTACTTTCCCATGTTTCTTCTTCTTTTCCTTCTTCCCAGATCCATTAGTGACTCTCTGTATATCTAAGTCATAGTGGAAAATTTTCATAAATAATTAATGTTAATCCATTACAATTTAAAAGAAAGTGCTTACCGGAAAAATTATGCACACCGTTGACAATTAAACCAGTTGTGAGAATCCTTCTATAAGGTATAGAGCTGTAAAAAGTAAATATTGCTTAAGGCTATCGGGTACAAGAGCTTATTAAATAACATATATTAGTATAAATATTGCTTGCCCTCTTTAATTTCTTTGTAGATTTGAAAATATTAATTTCATGAGATTCCAGAATTTACCTTTCTCTACTAGTAGCCTAGGGCAAACGGGAAAAGTGAACTGAGAAGCACTTCATTTATTGTGATATGTAAAAGCAACTATATCTTATAAAAAATATAAGAAATAAGTAGAAAGAAATCTTTGCTCTAAAGTCAATTTCTTTTTATACGATGCATGCTATGCACTTTCATTACTCAATTGATGAGCATTTGAAGGTGTTGTTATGTCATTAGCATTATGAACTACTCTTCATTTCATACCCTGAATGAAGAATCCTGCAGAGCGTCTAGGATTCTATACTCTGTTTAGTCTATTTCGTACAGGTATCGCTTAGTTTCAAGATTATGCTCACGATACAAAGCTATTATTTTGGAAACAGCTAAAGGATAAATACGTAGAAATCGTCCATGGTCCGGCTATTGTGGGAATGAAGAAAAAGACCACCCAAATATGCGGCAAATAGCTGAAGTAAGGATAAATGGCATGGGGGTTAGTAATTTAGTTAGTCGCCCAAAGAGAATTTTGGCATCGAACAACTAAAGAAAAATGTGATTGTTATGAATGTGATGGACATCGCAATTAACCGCTATAATGAAAGAAATGCCTTGATGTACGCTTTAAGCGCTAAAATCCTGTATTGCATTTTTTTTAATCTGTTTCTGTTTTATGTGTGTGTGGACATGGCCAGCGAGAAGCTAATAGTTGCATCGCCGTGTTTAAATAAACCTAGTGACGGGAAGAGCTTGTCATGGGCACTAGAGAGGGTTTTAACGAGCCCTGAGCGAAAGAGCCGAAAGGTGACGGCCCTGCGGTCAGGGTTGCAAGAAGGTTGAACGACACAGTGCAGTTCATTATCGACAATGACGATGTGAATGACCCGTTTTATTGACCCATACCTTATTCACCTTGGCCTCGACCTCCGTTTCCACCTCCATCTCTACCTATTCCTCTTCCGCCAGAGTTTCCTCCCTGTTGAAATTACTTTCAGCCGTTCAAATGTACATGAAGCCGCCTTCTACTTCCAGCGATTAGTCAAGATCGTAGTATGAAAACTGTGCAGATAGCCGCTTGCCATTTTTGATTGAGCAATCAACTTCAGCGCTGTAATTTTTTTTAAACAGAGAAATTTAAACAGCAGAGCGGCTGATTTTGAATGTGCAGGAGTTTAAAAAAAACTGAAGGACAGTGGTCCCAAACCACATGAAAATTTCCGGATTTGAAATTTCACTAAGGTGGATTGGAAGAGATTTCGCATCACAATTTTCTTCCGTACAATTGCCCAAAATCGGACGCGGAAAATTCATAAGCTGGATTTAATAGAAATTCCGCGTCACATTTTTTATGACGTCAGCAAATTTTTTTGGCACCCGAAATTGATTGAAGGAGGGTTTAATTTTCTGTTTGACGTCTGGTTCATTATGTGGTCAAAGTTCTTTAATGTTTGTTTTAAAATGTCATGCGTACAGGTCCATATATATATGTTTTACATATATACATCATTTGCACAATTCAAGAGGAAAGGTCGTGGGCCATAGTCAAATGTTTTTTTGATTTTAGTTTTTTTTTAATTTTTAGTTTTAAAATAAGTTTTATTTTAAAATAGTTTTATATATATATATATATATTGTAAAAGTGCTGGTGCACATTTTTTATGTATGGTAAGTTTTTATTTTTACATACAGCAGTGTAACAGATTTTTGATTTGCACAGCAGTGCATTCATTTTTGAGAGACAGAGTATTTTCTCAATACACAGCAGTGTGTTGTAAATGCACAGATAGAGTGAAATTTTAGAGTGTGAGTTTTGTGTTGAAATCTGTTTTGAAGCAGTCAAAGTTTCTGTGTATTCCCTCAGTCAGAGGAGATTTTGTAACCGAAGTTTTTGAAGTTTAATGAAATAGTTTTTACAGTGAAAACTCTGTTTCCAGTGAAGAAATTTGTTAATATTTTCTCTGTGTTGAAGAGGGGGAATTTTATTCTCCATTGTTGTTCTGGAATTTTAAATATTCCAACATGGTATCAGAGCTAGTCCAGGCTCTTTGAAGATCGAAGAAGCTGAAGGGAAGGATTTCTTTGTTGCAGCATCTTCTCCAGCAGTGTGAAGACTTAGTCAAGAAGAATCCAAAGGTATTTCTCTATACAATTTACTGTGTTACTGTTGCAGAACAGTGAACTATTTTAAATACACAGTCAAGTGTTTTTTTTAAATCATAGTTAAGAGTGCAGAATGGATGGAGCCAGCACTGGTATGGGTATGGGAAATATCCATCTCCCAATGTTTAATGGGAAAAATTATGACTACTGGTCAATAAATATGAGAGCATTATTTGTCTCCCAAGAATTATGGGAATTTGTTGAGGATGGCTTTGAAGAGCCAGCAGATGAAGAAGAGTTTAATGATTTAACTCAGGCAGAGAGAGAGTTGCTGAAGAGCAATAGGAAGAAAGACTCCAAGGCTCTCTTCTTATTGTATCAAGCAGTGCATGAGAGTGTGTTTCCAAGGATAGCAGCAGCCAAGAGATCCAGAGAAGCATGGGAAAATCTCAAGACAGCTTATCAAGGCATGGAAAAAGTGAAGACAACAAAACTTCAGTTGTTGAGGAGAGACTTTGAGACTCTCTGTATGAAAGAGTCAGATACTATTGACTCATTCTTCACTCATGTGATTGGAATGGTCACACAAATAAGATCTCATAGAGAGACTCTTGAAGATAAGAGGATTGTGGAAAAACTCTTGAGGAGTCTACCCTCAATATTCGATGTGATTGTCACCACCATAGAGGAGACTAAGGATCTCACAAAGTTCACAGTGGATGAGCTACATGCATCACTGATGACTCATGAGCAGAGATTGGGTAGAAGTGAAAAATCATCTCTGGAACATGCTTTTAATACCCAGATGTATTTCGGAAGAGGAAGAGGGCAAGGCAGAGGAAACAAGAGAGGAAGAGGCAGAAGCCAAAACAGAGGTGGAAGGAACAGTCCAGCAAATACTCAAGGAAGGGGCAGCAATCCAAATCAGCATCAAGGCCAAGGCAACAGCCAGTAGAGTGGTCAGCAGAATGCTCAAGGACAGAGGTATGATAAGTCCAATGTCCAATGTCACTATTGTAAAAAATATGGTCATTATGCTAATGAATGTAGAAAGAAGCAGCATGATATGGGAATTAGAAATAGTGCAAATTTCACTAGAGAAAATCTCAGCCAAGATAATTTGTTTTTAGCTTGTAATATGGCTGAAGAAAAAAGTGAGGATTTATGGTTTCTAGACTCCGGTTGCAGTAACCATATGATAGGAAACTTAGCAATGTTTTCTATGCTATATGAGAGTGTGAAGTCACAAGTCACACTAGGGACTGATAGTAAAGTGTCTGTTATGGGAAAAGGAAATGTAAATGTTTTAACAAGAAAAGGTGCAAAGAAATCCATAGCAGATGTCTATTATGTTCCAGGAATGAAGTGTAACCTCTTAAGTATTGGACAGCTTGTTCAAAAGGGGTACAATGTATTTTTTGAGGATGATGTTTGTACCATCATGGACAAACCACCCAGCAAACAGTGTATTGCTGAAGTAAAGATGACAAGGAACAGGATGTTCCCTCTTAGAATGAAAGCAGATTTGAAGAATGAAGAAAAGATAACAGCAGTGGCAAAAGAGGCTATCCAAAGTGAACCAAAAGATGAGAATTGGTTGTGGCACTTGAGATTTGGACATCTCAACTTTGGAGGTCTTAATTTGTTGAACAGAAAAGGAATGGTAAGAGGTTTACCATTGATAGAGAAGCCAGACAGCCTTTTTGAAGTTGTATCTTGGGGAAACAACACAGAGAAAGTTTTCCTTCCAGGAAAAGCATAAGGGCAAAGGCACCCTTAGAGATTGTCCACTCAGATTTGTGTGGACCGATGCAAACTCCATCGCTTGCTAGCAGCCACTACATGTTAACATTCATAGATGATTTTACAAGAAAAACTTGGGTTTACTTTTTGAAAAATAAAAGTGAAGTGTTTGAAAAATTTAGCAATTTCAAAGCACTTGTGGAAAACTAGAGTGGGCTGCACATCAAAGTCCTAAGGACTGATAGAGGAGGTGAGTATATCTCTAAATATTTTCTACGTTTTTGTAGAGAAAATGGTATTCATAAGCAGTTTACAACTAGATATACTCCACAGCAAAATGGAGTAGCCGAAAGGAAGAATAGAACCATAATGGACATGGTGAGGAGTATGTTAAAGGCAAAGCATTTGCCTAATGATTATTGGGCTGAAGCTGTACATTGTGCAGCATACATTTTGAATAGGTGCCCTAAAAAAGTAGTGATGAACAAAGTGCCGGAAGAGGCATGGAGTGGCACAAAGCAAAGTGTCACACATATGAAGGTTTTTGGATGTGTGGCTTATGCACACATACCGGATCAGCTAAGGAAGAAGTTGGACAGCAAGGGGGAGAAATGTATTTTCATTGGATACAGTGAGGAATCCAAGGCCTACAGGTTATACAACCCATCCACCAAAAAGTTTATTGTGGGCAGAGATGTTCAGTTCATTGAAGAGGAAGCTTGGGATGGAAGCATAGAGAAAATAGTGAATGTTAAACACTGTTTATCTCATGATGATAATGATGATGAGTTGGCTGAAATACATCCCCAAACAACAGCACCAACACAAGAGCAGCAAGAGACACCCTTGAGGAGAAATGAGAGTTCTTCTCCAAGCACACCACAAGGAGGAAATTCAAGTGCTTCTTCAAGCATTTGTACACCTAATGAAAGAGGTAAGAAGTTCAGAAATTTGAATGACATTTATGCACAAGAGGTAGAAAATGAAGGTATCAATTCTTTGTTTTCTTTATATTGTCATGTTGATGATCCTGTTCATTTTGAAGAAGCTATTAAGGACAAGAAATGGATAGAAGCTATGGATGAGGAGATTAATGCCATAGAAAGAAACAAGACTTGGGATTTGGTTGAACTCCCAAAAGGTAAAGATGTCATTGGAGTTAAATGGGTCTACAAGACCAAGAGTAATGTTGAAGGCAAAATAGAGAGACACAAGGCAAGACTTGTCGTCAAATGGTATAAGCAAAAGCATGGGATAGATTATGAGGAAACTTTCGCACCGGTTGCTAGAATCGAAACCGTGAGAGCAGTGTTGTCCATAGCAGCACAAAACAAGTGGAAATTTTACCAAATGGACGTGAAGTCAACATTCCTAAATGGAGTGTTAATGGAAGAGGTTTACATTGAACAACCTCTCGGCTATGAAAAGAAAGACCAAGAGCACAAAGTGTGCAAATTGAAGAAAGCTCTTTATGGGCTGAAGCAAGCGCCAAGAGCGTGGTACAGTAGGATAGATTCCTATCTACTGGAAAATGGATTTGAAAAGTGTGAGGGAGAACCCACCCTCTACATCAAAGAAAAAGATGGTAAAATGTTGATTGTAGTTTTATATGTTGATGATGTTATTTTCACAGGTAATGATAATTACCTTATTGAAAATTTTAAAACAATCATGAAAGAAGAATTTGAAATGAATAACATGGGTTTGTTGAAATACTTCTTAGGAATATAAGTAGAACAAGATGAAAATGGGATTTTTATCTCACAGGAAAAATATGTTAATGAAGTGCTTGAAAGATTTAATATGCAGGAGAGGAAAGCAGCGATCACTCCCACAGTGATGGGATTAAAACTCAGCAGAGAGGAAAACAACAAGGATTTTGATCCTAGCTTGTATAAGAGCATAGTTGGCAGCCTCATGTATTTGACTGCAACTAGGCCCGACATAATGCATGCTGTTAGCTTAATTTCCAGATTTATGGAGAAGCCAAAGGATGCACATTGGCAGGAAGCGAAGAGAATTCTGAGGTATGTTAAAGGTACAAAAAGGTTTGGTATTTTATATACTGCTTCAGAAAATTCAGATTTAGTTGGATACACTGACAGTGATTGGGCTGGAAGTGTAAATGATCGGAAGAGCACTTCCGGTTATGTTTTTCACATGGGTTCAGGAGCCATTTCATGGGCTTCTAAAAAACAGCCCATTGTAGCATTGTCTACAGCAGAGGCAGAATATGTGGCAGCTACAACAGCAGCGTGTCAAGAAATTTGGATGAGGAGGATGTTAAGGAGTTTGTGCCAAGAGCAGGTGAAAGGAAAAGTGATTTATTGTGACAATAGCTCAGCTATTGCATTATCGAAGAATTATGTGTTTCACAAGAGAACGAAACACATTGACACAAAGTTTCATTACATCAGAGAATTGGTAAACAATGGTGAAATTGTTTTGGAACACTGCAGAACTCAGGAGCAGTTTGCAGACATTCTGACCAAGCCATTGGGGCAAAAGAGTTTTGAGTTTTTGAGGAAATGTCTGGGTATGAATGATAACCCAGCAGCTGAAAGTAAGGGGGAGTGTTGAAATTACTTTCAGCCGTTCAAATGTACAGGAAGCTGCCTTCTACTTCCAGCGATCAGTCAAGATCGTAGTATGAAAACCGTGCAGATAGCCGCTTGCCATTTTTGATTGAGCAATCAAATTCAACGTTGTAATTTTTTTTGAAACAGAGAAATTTAAACAGCAGAGCGGCTGATTTTGAATGCGCAGGAGTTTAAAAAAAACTGAAGGACAGTGGTCCCAAACCACATGAAAATTTCTGGATTTGAAATTTCACTAAGGTGGATTGGAAGAGATTTCGCATCACAATTTTCTTCCGTACAATTGCCCAAAATCGGATGCGGAAAATTCATAAGCTGGATTTAATAGAAATTTCGCGTCACATTTTTGATGACGTCAGAAAATTCTTTTGGCACCCGAAATTGATTGAAGGAGGGTTTAATTTTCTGTTTGACGTCTGGTTCATTATGTGGTCAAAGTTCTTTAATGTTTGTTTTAAAATGTCGTGCGTACAGGTCCATATATATATGTTTTACATATATACATCATTTGCAGAATTCAAGAGGAAAGGCCGTGGGCCATAGTCAAATGTTTTTTTTATTTTAGTTTTTTTTTTTTAAATTTTTAGTTTTAAAATAAGTTTTATTTTAAAATATTTTTTTATATATATATATATATTGTAAAAGTGCTGGTGCACATTTTTTATGTATGGTAAGTTTTTTTTTTTTACATACAGTAGTGTAACAGATTTTTGATTTGCACAACAGTGCATTCATTTTTGAGAGACAAAGTATTTTCTCAATACACAGCAGTGTGTTGTAAATGCATAGATAGAGTGAAATTTTAGAGTGTGAGTTTTGTGTTGAACTTTGTTTTGAAGCAGTCAAATTTTCTGTGTATTTCCTCAGTCAGAGGAGATTTTGTAACCGAAGTTTTTGAAGTTTAATGAAATAGTTTTTACTGTGAAAACTCTGTTTCCAGTGAATAAATTTGTTAATATTTTCTCTGTGTTGAAGAGGGGGAATTTTATTCTCCATTGTTTTTCTGGAATTTTAAATATTCCAACACTCCCTGATCCATGGCCAAAGAAACGAAAACAAATTACTGCTATCTGAAATTAAATGAAATCAGTGTCAAGTCTTCCCAAACTGATGGAATCTGACTTGCTCTGCAATCTTCCACACTTGATATAGAGGGAAAACTCCGAGTTTATTTTATAATAAATGCAATGAGCTTAAAACCGTAGCGCAAAGAATATTTCAACTCCCACTGCAAGAAACCTAGAAAGCTAAGGGCGAAGAGAGTGGAGGACTGGTGCTTCCTCCGAATTAACAATATCACTTATGGTTACCACTCTACGCTTTGCCCAGATTTGAAACCAACATCCTTCAAAATTGTTTTTTAGAGGGGAGTTAATAAGAGTCATTATTTCCCGGATCTGCGGGTGCTATGGGAAGCGGGAGGACTGACAGGACGCTGGGCGAAAGGACGGGAGGCCACCTGCCTACCCGCTTATAACCCTCAAGCCCACCTGCTATCATTTATTTCCCGGATAGTTTTTCTTTATGACCCGGATATGGAGTCGATCTTCTTCATTGCGCCTGGTCCTCGAGGCCACCTCGAACGCTGTTATCGTGCTATGTATTCGACCGCCATGGTTTGTCATTCAATGCAGTTCTGGTTTGCAGTTTCGATTTGCAGTTTGGGGTGGCTATTTATCATGGAGCCGTCCGCCCCCACGCCTCTGTCAACGAGCTGCAATCCTGCTCTGGACAAGGCCTCTGTTCGCACCTTCACCGGGTTGCGCTGCTGCAACACCTGCTGTCTGGTGCTTGCAGAGAATTCCCACATTTCCGTCACAGGCTCTTGTGATTCTGCCACTGCAACTCGCGGCCCGTCTTCTGCAAGGTTCTCCACTGAATCTCACTGGTTTCCTAGCTCCCTCTCCGCAGCGAACATGCCCAGAGTCAGACAGAGGATGCGACCCCGTCGAGGCTCCTCCTCGCGGGCCTCCAGAAGGCACTCGCCTTCCCCCACTTCCTCTCCGTCCAACTCCTCCGCGACTTCGGACAGCTTGCCCCGTCTCCTTCATGGGAGACTACTTCGCTCAGGTCGTCGTCTGGATTCGCCCTCTGGGGATGCACTTCCAGCTCAATCTCACACGGCGCTCTTCTCCTTTGACTGCGCCCTGGATAAACCCCGGGTCACCGTCGCCATCTCAGTCGTATTCCTGGAGGAGCCAAAGCTGGAGTCTCCGCCTGTTCCGCCTGCTCAAGATGAGTGCGCAACTAAGGACGAGAAGCAACAGGATCCACCCTCTGAGCACGGGACTTCTTTGCAGGTCGAAGCTGCGGCCATTCTGGGTCAAGACGCTGCGCCTCCACCAACTGATCATGCCCAGGGCATTCAGGACGACTTCGGGTGCGCCATTGAAGAAATCGAGCCGGATGAGTAGATCTCTGCACACTCTGAGTGTTTGCATAAGCGTTTTGCTAGTTCTTCATGTTTCTTTTTCATTTCATGAGATGATGGGGCGCGTTAGTGTTAAAATTTTTGTATCGGTGTTTAGTGTCATGTCATGCATTCTGTGTCAATGTCTGCACGCAGAAGCATTATTATTTTGTTTGGTGACAATGTCTGGACTTGTCGATTAGTCCTGGAGATTTCCTCAGTTCTTCTCTTGAAATTTGGTTTCCCTCTCGCGGGGGCAGCCTCTTTTTCGATCTTGGTCTGTTAATATGCCTCCCGAAGGCTACGCTATGGCCACGGCCAGTGTACATTATTTCTCCTTAATTAATAGATTACCCTAACTTAAGAAAAAAAAAATAAGAGTCATTATTTTGCGTCAATATATATAAATATGAATTACAGACAACACTGCTGATTGAAATAAATGCATACTAGATGCATAGCACTCAATAGCAACTATAAACATCTAGCAACCATAAATTACCAGTATAACATAACCAGCTAGAAGAACCTACTAAAATTACCATATCTATAAACTAATTCAAAATACCTCTTAATGGACTGTAATTGGCATGTACTAAAAAATTACCATATCTATAAACTAATTCAAAACTAATTCAAAATACCTCTTAATGGACTGTAATTGGCATGTATTAAAACGAAGAGAACGCAACCATATACTAAAATCTAAAAATTGGAAAGTTTAGTGTTGTTTGCCCAATCTTTCTTGTGTAAGTACATCCAAAAACACACTTCAAAATTTTTGAAAGATCCATCCCTTGAGGCAAAGCCGATCATCTTCCTCCTCCTCCGGCGGTCCCAAAAAAGCTAAACCTCAAAAGCCCTAAACATAAATAAAAAAAGGGTTTTCATGAACTCCTCCTCGGCTTAAATATTTGTTAATTGCTGCCAAAATCTAGTTGGGCAAACACTAATTTTTTTTATTTTTTTTGGGCTAGGTTTAGTTAAAAGCTGCTTGGCAGAATCTAATTTTCATTTTTTAAAAAATTGTTTATATTTTTAATAATTAATTAATTTTTTATGTTAAAAAAAATTATTTAATCAATTAAAAATTATTTTATTTTATTTTTTCAAATTAAAAGTATTATTAATATTTATCAAGAAAATCAAAGTGGTTTTTGGATGGAGTATATTGTCAATATTGTTTAATGTTCATGTATTTGAAGGATATTGTCAATTATGTTTAGTGTTCAAGTAATAGAATGAAGAATGATTAACCTTCTAGGAGCACAAGAGGCCATGATTTTGTGCAATCAATGATGAGGAATGTTATTAGAATATGTCAAAAGAGATAAAATAATATGAAAACAAATAAAAAAGTTAGGCCTCCTTACTCACCTATAATGTAGTGATGTTCCTATAAAATATAAGAAAAGTATTCACATCTCCACACATACATATAACAAAAGGAGATGAGAAAAATGAAAGAAAATATAAATCTAACTAGGATATAAAAGATGTCTTTAGTATTTGGTAGAAGGATATCAATCTCACACCTCACAGATATAATTGAAGCATTCCTTTGAGGTGATAATTTAAGGAGAGGATCAAACAAAGTCTGAAGAAAGTATGATTCTCAACACTTAGATAAGCATGTGAGTGCAACATGTCACAATATGCTTGAATATAATCCTTTTATTTCTTGGAGGCTTTGACAATAGAATGCAACTCATTGTTATAGGTTGGGCATCTATGAAAACCATCATAGAGTGTCTGGCTACGATAGACCATCAAATGTTTGTGTCGTGTGGGAACTACATCAACGACATGAATGACTGGCTCATAGGGTCCATGTTGTGTAGCCATTGACCGAAAAAAATACTTTCCTGATGGGATAGAAGTGAAAACTGATAGTTGCAAAGGTAGGAATAATGGCGTCAAAGGTAATATTGTTTCCATAAATAATAAAACCGGAAATAGGCTCATGAAGACCATCAATATCTATTGGAGGTGATACGATGAAAGCAATAATGAATACAATTTTTTTGTTTAATAGGATATGGATCATCAAGATGTTGAACCATCCAATGTAAAGATGGCTTTCAGTGCTAGTGATCTAGTCACTTAAAAGACCTTATAAATTTTCACTTTGGGATACCCCTAGGATTCAATAAGTAATAAAAAATGAGAGGATTTGTTGCTAAGGTGATTGGTTCCATATCAACGACCATTGTGTTCAGCTCAAACATTTTAATAAATCTATAATGATATCCTTTCGCATCCTTAAATTGTAGCAGCCCAAGACATCTATTTTCCATCATGTATGAGAATTCAAGTAGAGCCATATATATCATAAATCATGGCATATAATATACTATCCTAACAATATCTACTAATTTTTTTTTATCATAACATGCCAGAATGACCCAGCGGGTATCAAATTATCATCATGGAAGAGAAAAGTAATAGAAAATTATGGTGCCAATGCAAGAAAGTGTTTATAAGATTTCAAACAAAACTAAGGTAGGAACGTTAACATACCAAGATTCTAAGAATTCCCAAATCATTTGCTCATTAGATTGGCTAGCCTTACATTAACGAAAACAACCCATGATTCTCTTGTTATTTCCTTTTCAAGTAATGCTTTCCTAGTTCCAGAAGGGACATACACCAAAACACCTTTTGGAGGAATCAGCAACAAAAACCACAAGAAATTTGAAAACAGACTACATGAATCCATAGATCGTTGGGGATTCTTTGAGGATTATAGAAAATGAACCTAAGTAAATGAATGCATAAGATTAGTGCATTTCTACTATTCCTAGATTATTATTTTCACTTTCACCCTTGATTTATTTTATTCTTACTGCATGTTATTAATTAATTCATTGTTTGTTTTGCTCTATTTTGTGTTTTTGGGTTCGAGAGGAATGATTTAACCTCTTTTATGGTAGCTTTTATGGAAACACAGAGGTAAAATATATGTGTTGTGGTATTTAACTCCTTGAGAATGTGTGTCCCCCAGCTCATTATCACAACCAATAAGCATTTAACCCATAACCACTAGGTCTTAATCCCCCTTCTCATTCTCTAATGTGTGGATTATAAATCTTATTAAACCATGCTTGGACATCCCACTTCTACCCATCCATGCTACATGTGTGTCCCCTAGTCCCGTTCAATACACCAAAAAATACTCCTTCCACCTTTTCAGTCATATCATTAAACTTTCCTAACATTATGGGTGAATTTGGTGTTTATGTTGTAAAGTAAACAGAGAAAAAATATTACTTTTTTTTTCTATTGAGAAGAAGTAGAAATTGGTTGTCATGATTGGAATAGGCATGCATCAATCTACATTGGCTTGTTTTTTGAGCTTATACATGAATAATCATTTGGTCATACTCCATCCTATCGATATAGTCTAATATCACAAAGGTATCGATGGGAAGTTTGAGAGATTCTTTTGAAATCTTGTGTGTTGTGGTATTTAGCTCCTTAAGAATGTGCCTGAAAGGTAGCTAGTCCAAAGAGTTGGGGGAATCTAAATCTCTCCCGAACACCTATGTTGAATCCAGCAATGGTGAGCTTTGAAAGCAAAGCCATATTGCAACAATTAAGGAGAGATTTAGTCACTGTGTTTTTCAGAATTCTTATTTTTCTGGATAATTCCAAATCAAACCCAGAGACATGAAAATAAAACCTTGAAAACAACAAAACGACGAGAAATAGCCAAGAAAACATAATGGTTAATGAAATGTATGTGTTTTTATCATGGAAACAAGGGCATTTCGAACATGTTCTGGGTTGCAAAGCATATAGAGGTGTGGAAAAAAGAAGTATCCAAACTTTTAATAAAATATTTAATTGTAGATGCATAAATCTTATTAATAGACATGGAATTGAATACCTAAATTTCAGAATGATAACTCTAGAGAAACAATTATCTATCCATCTCTGCACAATTATGTTTCTCATATTGATAAAATTGGCTAACTTGCAGATTTCCTTCAAATCGAAACCCTAGGAATGCATATGATTCATCAAGAAGTTTATCATGCAAAGAAGGGAGTACTGAATTTATGAAATGAGTGGTCATAGATTAGTTTGTAAAGGAAAAGGATCTGATGTAATATCAATTCCCAGAAACCATCAGATTATTTTCCATTAATCTTAGCCAACTACTCTGAAAAAAATAGATAAACAAGGGCACAAAGGTATGTTTCTCCCCAAAATTGGTCAATTGCAAAGGAGGATAATTAAAAATAAAAGACACTAAGATAAATAGGTGACTACTTCGTTTCATTTAGGTAATATTTCATTGATTTGGTTCTCCCTAAATAGTAAATATCGAAATCATGAGTTTATACGACATTCATTAAGATTCATTTTCGAAGAGCAGCAAAGAGAATCATTGCAATTTCATATACCCTAACAAATCGAATTACATTTTCATTCTGGAGGATTCATAGAAAGTGTGTACATACATGGTTGAACTTTAAGGTAACAAGAGCGATGTCTCAGGACAGGCCAAAAGTAAAAGCATTTGAGGAACTAAATCCATGGAAGAATAAAAAATCCCCCATAGAAGAAATTGTGAGCCCTCTTCACACAATTGTCCAGATGGGTGACTCTAAGAGCGTCATCAACAGTGGGCCACCATATCATGACCATGTAATATTCTTTCCAAGTGATTCATCATACATGTAATTTATTTTTCTTGTCATTTGATGTCAGGGTTGAGTTGAGCTTGTGCTAGTTGGGTTAAGCTTGTGCATAAAAAGAGCTTAATATAATGAATCTCTTTCAATGAACTTGCACAACTGATATCATTAAGATAAAAAACCCAACATGAAAGCACAACGATAAAATTGAAAACAAAGTGGTTTACATAGTTAGTTTTATGGATAAAATAATTTATTTCCTACTGACCGGAATCATAGGGCGAGACATCATGATTAAAATGAATGAATATGCTATGAAATTATGTGGGATAAAATTTGACCAAGGGAAATAAGGGTATAATAAGATATGAAATGTAGTAATTAATCAAACCACCATTTATATATTTAAACTATCAAGATGACACATTTTTATGAGTAAAATTATGAAACACCATGGAACAATTCAGCATAGAATTTATGGCAAAAACATTTAAGAGTTAGAAAAGAGTCTTTAAGTGAGCACAATAAAAATAATATACATTAGAGATATATACATGGATCATATATATCAAGCTAAAGTGATCGCTAAAGCAACATCTTCCTACACCTAGTGTCCTAGATGGCCAAGGCAAGGTGTCATCAAACAAATTATACAACCATTTGTTTATCTCAGATGGAAAATGATTAATGTCACAAGAATCACAAGGGTTGAGATGTCAACCAAAATTTTAAATTATCCACTAAAAACTCATATAGAAAGTGGGGTAACGGGTCCTATGACATCCAACCTATGATTTGCAATGGGAAATCCTCAACAGTATATTTGGAGAAATAATGTCCCATTAAGGGGCTCAATAAGAGGCATGAGGCCCCACCAATCTGATAGTTGAAGAAGTTTGAATATTGGCTTGTCAATTTTTTCCTTAAGTAGGCAAGGAAACATGGAAGGAGGTGACCCCCTTGGAAAAGTTCAAAAGGGGAAGGCCACATAAGATCTTATATAAAGATATAAATCCAAGGACCTCCCTCATAAAAATAGTTAGACATTTATTGAAATAAAGTAGATAACGACCATCTAAATCTTGATAAAAGAAAATAGAACATCCCTTGAATCCCATAATAAATGGAGCATCTACAGATGAGGTGATACTCTAACCCAATGTTGTGTATATGGTAAAGCTAGAAGATGTTATTGAGAAGATAAATATCATGATGTAATTAGTTTAAACTAGACACTAATGTAAACCCACTTTGAAACCACCAAGGGGGATTTGAATGGCAACATCTGGCGCTCTTTTGTGTATGAGGGTTAAAATATAAGGCCCCCTCTTTTTTAGATGAAGTGTTCCTAGTAAAAATCCATCTTAGAGTCAAGGCCATGAAAAAATGAAGTCCAAGTACTAAATTTATTGTTTATGATAACCTCTTTAACAAATTGACACAAACATATAATGATTTCATTTACATTGGAGGTGTATACCACTTGAATCATGTTACAAATTTAATCGCTCCCCCACAAAAAGGTGTCATGCTCCCTTGTGATGATGCATCAACCCTAATGGAGAACAATATTGTGATGTAAAAGGAATTTAAACATGATGTAACTTTAATAGTGCCCTACATTCACCCCTTGGCTCACCACTCATGGAAAATGTGAGGCTATTTCAAGCATTGATGGGAATAATATCATTTTATTTTATCTTATGTATAGTATTCTACATTGAAAAAAATTCATTTTTTAGAAAACAAAATATTTGTATCAACGGTTAGCTCCTTTTTCATTAGGTTTGAAGAGGTTGTGTCATTATGAGTGATATATTCATTGCCAACTCCTTATGTGGGAGAGCACTACAAGATCCATGTCAACATGAAGTGCAGATATTGTGAGCAATTCTTATTGAGGTTTTGCAAATTATCTAGTTGTTCTACATTTGGTATACATGTTAATAAGGGCATTACCCACAAACACACACCCTCGAGACCAATACCTAGTTCTCTAAAAATCAAATGGTACCAATATTATTATTTAGAGGTGAAGGATTATCCTAAGAGGTTATTTTGTTGGTTTGAGGTGTTGTTTTTTGCCTTGGATACTAAGTGGTTAAGGGATTCAAGAGTTAATCTTTAAGGGCTAAGGACTCGGGGGGAAATGGATTTGGGGGTTAAGGGCTTAATAATTAAGGGATTTAGGTGTTAGGGGTTAAGGGGTTAGGTTTTAAGGTGTTTAGGTGTTATCGATTAAGGTTTAAGGGTCACGAGTTAAGAGAATAAGGGGTTATTTCTTAGGGGGTTCATGGATTCTGGGTTAGGAGTTAATGACTTAAGCTTTAATGCATCAAGGGGTTGATGGATTATAAGTTATGAGTTTAGGGGTTAAGGGATTATGGCTTCGGGGTTAAGGTATAGGGAATTTAGTGTTTATGGGTTAATGGCTTATTGGTTGTGATAATGGGTCCCCTAATCCCCTTATCACCACTATTGGGGGTTCCCTAACCCCCTTCTCATTCTCTAATGCGTGGATTATATATCTTATTAAACCATTCTTGGACATCCCACTTCCACCCATACATGCTACATGTGTGTCCCCTAGTCCTATTCAATACACCGCAAAATACTCCTCCCACCTTTTAGGTCATATCATTAAACTTATCCTAACATTATGGGTGAAATTGGTGTTTATGCTGTAAAGTGAAAACAGAAAAAATATTACTTTTTTTTTCTATTGAGAAGATGTAGAAATTGATTTTCATGATTGGAATGTCCCTACATTAATCTACATTGGCTTCTTTTTTGAGCTTAGACATGAATAATCATTTGGTCATACTCCATCCTATCAATGGAGTCTGATATCACAAAGGTATCAATGGGAAGTTTGAGAGATTCTTTTGAAAGCTTGTGTGTAGTGGTATTTAGCTCCTTGAGAATGTGTTTGAAATATAGCTAGTCCAAAGAGTTGGGAGAATTTATGATATCCTGTAGGATGGGATGTAGGTAGATGTTTTCTATCATGAATTATTGACCCAATTGATCATGATTTTTGAAATGTGGAATTATGTGTCTATGTAGCTTATTTAGTGTATGGGCCATTGTTAGATGAATGGAATATATTAGAGATCATTTTAACTCAATAATATTGCACCATTTGTATGAAGTATAAATGCCTGAAGGTCATTTCTCGTTTTCCTCTAACATTGGACGAAGTTGACTTTATGGGCCTCCTTGATCAAGAAATTGAATTCTTGTAATTTATCATCCCAGACTCCATATCCCCAAGTGAATTAGGCACTATTCCCTCAAAAAGGGTGATGATTTCCCCCCTTTTTTTCACAATTTTCCATTTTTCCCTAGGTCTAGCGCCATTAGATCACCTAGGGCATCAATTTACCAGGAATATAGCTAGAGGAAAACTCCGATCTCCTAGAGGAAACTGATTTGGTGGGTCCCATCAATATCCTCAGAATTTGGACCAATTAATGGTGGAATCTCTTGATATCTCAAGCCCTAGCTCTAGGATCAAGTTTTTCTTAGGTGATCCCAAGGCTAGAACCTAGTAGGATCAATTTGACCCATAGAAGTAAAAAATATTGCCTGATCCTTTACCCTGACATTTTCTAGGATAGGAACATCATTTCTTGCTAAATTCGGTTCCCGAACCTGGGCTGGGTCCGCTTAGCCCCGTGTGGTCCCATTTGGTGTCAAAGGCCTTTCATCAAGTGTAGAAATTATATGCACTAAGCATGCATATGTCCAAGATCCAGCTGATCTCACACTATTTAACTTTATGCAAGATACTGAATCTATTCCACTTGTTAATATTTTGTGGAAAATTTAATTGCACACACATGTGAAGCTTAAAAAAAAATATTCAATTGCACATAACACAGTTTTTAACCAAGAAATCTTGAAGCTGAAAACCCAAACTATATATTATGTAACATGGAGATCACATGAAAATCTCATACAAGCATACAAAGCTTATCACAAGCTCTCAGTACAGTACAATCATCATACACTAATCAGACCCAATCTTGCAAATTCATGCACCGATCTTTGCCACCTGCTAGCCTGCCTCCATTGCGCAATCTATGCTGAAGAGTAGCTCTGAATGAATTCGAATTACTCTTGAATTGACTACGCAATCCTCATTGGCATCTCCAATGTGTGTGTGATGTAATCAATGCACCACTATAGTCACAAAAGATAGTCTATCTTGCCCTTTCACCTATCTCTCCACTGGTCTCCACTGAAACTGCCATGCACTGTAGTTAATTGTTGTATTGTTCAGTTGATTAATGAGTTATTATTTGTGAATTAATTAACTAATTAATTCACTCCACTCTCACTAGTGTATCAATCAGTTAGACTAGATACAACTAGCTCAACTGAGTCTAACTGAGTTAAACTGAATACAACTCCATAACTACTTCTTCCAACTGTGTCATAACTCTGACACTTGAGTTCTAACTTAGTCGTCCATGCATTAGCTCCAGTAAACCCTTAGGAATAGTGTAATTCCTTCTATTAGCTGATGTGCCACATTTGTGCACTGAACTGAAGTGCTCAAAGAGAATAAGTTGTTGTTTAGAGTCTGATTATTATTAAGAGCTAATAATAATCGACATGCATCTATTTTTAGATTGACGATCTATAAATAGACTTCACCCAATATTCTAAAAATAGAATTTCATATATTTTTCCAACTTGATCAACCATCCACAAATAGCATCCTGCAACTTCTGAAATATGATCATCATGTCTAAAAATAGACATAATCTAAAAATAGACTTGTGCCAAAAAGAGCCTGCGGGCCCACTTAGTGAAGGCGACTCTTTTCACTAAGCTCATCATCTTTTTGAATCTCAACACTCCCTCTCAACAAGATAGGGATTATCCTTCACCCTGATCCTGCCTCTATGGTATTCGAATTTTCTCCTGGTGAGCGCCTTCGTCAGAATATCTACATCCTGATCCTCCGTAGGAATGTACTGAAGCAACATTATCTTCTGTTGCACACAATCTCTGATATGATGATACAGGATATCAATGTGTTTATATCTATCATGAAACACAGGATTAACCGAGAGTTTAATGCAACTTTGATTATCACAATGAATCACCGTGGGATCTAAATGTGAACCGAACAAACCAACCAGAATCTTCCTCATCCAGATAGCCTCACATGCGGCGAAACTTGCTGCCATGTATTCTGCTTCCGCTGAACTGAGTGCCATGGATATTTGTTTTTTTCTATACCAAGAAAATGTCGTAGATCCGATACTGAAAATCCCTCCTGATGTACTCTTTCTATTTTTTGGGCTTCCTGCCCAATCTGCATCCATGAATCCATGCAACTTCACTTCATCCGTCTGTTTGTACCATAAACCATACTCAGATGTGCCCCTGAGATATCTCAGGACATGCTTGCCTGCCTTCCAAAAGAGCTTGGTAGGCTTAACCATCGCTTGTGAAAGCTGGTTCACCGCATAGTTGATGTCCAGTCCTGTATTGAATAAATACATGAGAAAACCCACCAATTGTCGATAAACAGTGGCATCCACTACCTCTGCCAATGTAGTATCCTCTTTATTCCAATTTCCTGGAAGAGGAGTGTCGATAGCCTTGCAGCCTTGCATGTGAAACTTCTCTAGTATCTCCCGGGCATACTTTCCTTGAGACACAAACAGTTCACCTTCCCGTTGCCATATTTCCAATCTAAGGAAATAATGAAGGAGGCCCAAATCCTTCATCTCAAACTCCTTTGCAATATTTTTTTTGCATGAGTGTATCAACTGCTCATCACCTGTTAGTATTAAATCATCAACATAAAATAAAATCATTAAAATATTACCCTCCACCACAATCTGGTACAGGTTTGCATCCACCTCACTCTTGGTGAAGCCAAGTCCAGTGAAATAGCTGTCTATCCGAGTGTACCAAGCACGGGGTGCTTGTTTCATCCCATACAACGCTCTTTTGAGCCTGCACACATGCGACTCGCTGCTGAAGATCTCAAAATCCTTCAGGCTGCTCGATGTACACCTCTTCCTCAATGATCCCATTAAGGAACGTAATCTTCGCATCCATCTGATGAATGTGCCGACCCATCTATGCTGAGAGAGCAAGGATGGTCCGTATGGAAGAATACCGTGCGATAGGTGCAAAGGTTTCTTCATAGTCAATCCCCTCAATCTGTGAGAAGCCCCGGGAAACAAATCTTGCCTTATACTTCTTGACACTCCCATCTGCAGCTTGCTTTAACTTGTAGATCCATCTTGATCCTACAACTAATTTTCCCACCAGCCTTGGAACAATCTTTCAAGCACTGTTTCTGACAATGGAGTCATACTCCTCCACCATGGCATCTACCCATGTGGGCTCCTGCACTGCTTCTTCGAAAGAAGATGGCTCTATCAAGATACACTTTCTCATAAGAGCCATGTATCCAGTATATCGATCAGGTGACTGTCTCTGTCTGCGCTGTGATGTAGGGACTCCTACATTCTGTGCCGCATCAAGCTTCAGTCTATCAGCTTCTGTGGTATGCTTTCTGCCTTTTCTGATTTTTGGTTCTACATGAGTGGACTCCTCCACTCCATGAAACTCCTCCTGTGGTTGATCCACATCCAGAGGCTCATCTTTGGGAACAAGAAGTTCCTCCTCTACATGCAAGTGTAGCTCCCTCTCAAGCGACAACTTCATGGATTTCACCTCATTGAATTTTATATCCCGTCGCATAACAGTCATCGAACTGTTTGGAAAATACACACAATAGTTATGGGGTGTTTCTGTGTACCCCACAAATATCCCAACTTATGCAGTCGGCTCCAGCTTCTTCCTGGCGTCCTTCGTCACATGAATGTAAACAGGTGAGCCAAAAATATTCAAATGAGAAATATCAGGCTTCTTACCAGTAAAAGCTTCTTCGGGTGTACTCATGCCAAGTACTCTATGAGGACAACGGTTTTGCACATAAACCGTAGTGTTGCATGCTTCCGCCCACAAGTGCATCGGTAGGCCCTAGTCATGCAGCATCACTCATACAACACCCACGATCGTTCTATTCTTTCTCTCCGTGACCCCATTTTGCTGTGGGTTATGAGGCGCTATGAGTTATCTTCGAATTCCTTCTTTGCTACAAAAGTCTTTGAATTCACCCGAGATGTATTCACCACCATTATCACTCCGTAGAGCTTTCACTTGCTTCCCCGACTCCTTCTCCACCAATGCCTTGAACTCACAGAACTTTGAGAACGTTTCACTCTTCTTCTGCATGAAGAAGATCCAACATCTACGAGAATAATCATCAAAAAATATCACATAATACCTATGTTTTGCTGTTGAAGCAACCGAGAATGGTCCACACACATCTGTGTGAATTCTCTCCAGGATCACCGAAGCACGGTTCTCCTTCTCATGAAAGGTGGTCTTCACAAAATTACCCATAGTACATCCCTTGCACTGATATGACTGTGCAAGAGTACCCTTGGGAAGTCCAGTAGAAATTTGCTGCAAAATATTCAAAGCGCCATGGTGAAGATGGCCCAATCTCCTGTGCCATAATTCACCCTCATCCCAGCTCACCACTTCTTCTGCTCTGCCCACCATTGCAGTGCAGCCATGTACCTCTAGCTTGTAGAGATTCTTAATTCGAACCCCTATATTCTTGGTTTTACCCGTTGTTTTATGTCGAAGGAAGGCTTTTCCCTCACTGAAAACAACATCATAACCTCTGTCTTCCAACATTGCGACTGAGACTAAGTTCTTCTTCAGACCTGGAACATGCATGAAATTCTTCAACAAGAATGGATTACCGGACTCCCTCTCAAAGGTAATGGTCCCAATGCTAGTCGCACTATACCGACCATCATCACCCATCTCTATATGCATTTGGAGGTCCTTCTCCTCCAAGTCACTAAACAACTCTTTGTCTCCCATCATATGGAAATACACACCACTATCAAGATACCACACCGATCCCATGCAGCTTGAAACCAAGCATGTGATCAAGGAAAAATCCAGCTCAAATTGTGAGGCTAAGGCCTCTCCAGCTGCAGATCCAGCAGCCTGCTTATTCTTCTTCTTCTGTGGACAGTTAGTGGCGAAATGTCCATGCTCATGACAGTGAAAACACTTCACTTTGGACAAATCCTGCTTCTTGCCTTTAGCACCAGATTTTGAAGAATATTTCTTCCCCTTACCTTTCGTTGCTTTGGTAGCCAAAGAGAAATTCTCTTCATCTTCATTCTTTGATGAAGATCCATCCCTGGTACCCCACCTTATCTCCTCCTGCACAAGATTCGACCAAAGTCGCTCCCATCCCGGCAGTTTCTCCCGTCCATTGACATTGTCTCCGTAGCTATGCCAACTCTTCGGAAGCCAAAGGAGAGCCAAGCTCACTAAGTCTTCTTCATCAACAGTAACCCCCACACTTCCCAGTTCATCCTTGCAGTGGACAAACTTCGTGAGGTATTTTGGAATACTGTTGCCTTTCTCCATTTTTATTTTTCTGAGCTTGTCTTTAAGCGCCAACTTCCTCTGGTCACTTCTGCTTTGGAACAAGTTTGTCAAAGCCCTCCAAATTAAGAATGGAGTGGCTTTCCCATGAATACTGGACACAATATGGTCCTTCACACCTTCCAACAGAATCCTCCTCGTCTTTGCAGTCTTCTTTTTCCATGCATCAAGTAATGCAGCATCGATAGATCCCGGCTTAGGAACATCGCTATCGATGAACTCCTTCAGCCCATTATCCTCCAACACCACCTCCATCTTGTACTTCCAGGATATGTAATTCGAGCTCCCATCAAGGGCATACTCCAATCTCAACCCGTTGAAAGACATTTCAATGTATAATCGATTTCTGCACCAAAAATCTTCTATATCAAATTCGAATTGTCCACCAGCACAAACTCACTTCACAATTGCAATATTCAATCAACAATGCTTCGATACCATGTAGAAATTATATGCACTAAGCATGCATATGTCCAAGATCCACCTGATCTCACACTATTTAACTTTATGCAAGATACTGAATCTATTCCACTTGTTAATCTTTTGCCAAAAATTTAATTGCACACACATGTGAAGCATAAACAAAAATATTCAATCGCACATAACACAATTTTTAACCGGGAAAGCCTAAAGCTGAAAACCCCAACTATATTTTATGTAACATGAAGATCATATGAAAATCTCATACAAGCATACAACACTTATCACAAGCTCTTAGTACAGTACAATCGTCATATACTAATCAGGCCCAATCTTGCAAATCCATGCACCGATCTTTGCCACCTGCTAGCCTGCCTCCACTACGCAATCTCTGCTGAAGAATAGCTCTGAATGAATTTGAATTACTCTTGGATTGACTACGCAATCCTCATTTCCATCTCCAATGTGTGTGTGATGCAATCAATGCATCACTATAGTCACAACAGATAGTCTATCTTGCCCTTTCACATATCCCTCCACTGGTCTCCACTGAAACTGCCATGCACTATAGTTAACTGTTGTATTGTTCAGTTGATTAATGAGTTATTATTTGTGAATTAATTAACTAATTAATTCACTCCACTCTCACTAGTGTATCAATCAGTTAGACTAGATACAACTAGCTTAACTGAGTCTAACTGAGTTAAACTGAATACAACTCCATAACTACTTCTTTCAACTGTGTCATAACTCTACCACTTGAGTTCTAACTGAGTCCTCCATGCATTAGCTCCAGTAAACCCTTAGGAATAGTGTAATTCCTTCTTTCAGTTGATGTGCCACATCTGTGCAGTGAACTGAAGTGCTCCAAGAGAATAAGTTGTTGTTTAGAGTCTGATTATTATTAAGAGCTAATAATAATCGACATGCATATATTTTTAGATTGACAATCTATAAATAGACTTCGCCAAATATTATAAAAATAGAATTTCATCTATTTTTCCAACTTGATCAACCATCCACAAATAGCATCCTGCAACTTCTGAAATATGATCATTATGTCTAAAAATAGACTTGCGCCAAAAATAGCCTGCAGGCCCACTTAGTGAAGGTGACTCTTTTCACTAATCTCATCATCTTGTTGAATCTCAACATCAAGAACCATTTGGGAATCCAAGTTCCCAAAGGATTTTATGGATTGAGAACTTCCTTGATAAGTCTTATTCTTCTCCCTTAACCCTTCAATCCCCCTCCTCTCTCCCGAGAAGATCAAGTCCCTTGCTTAAAAGCCAAGAAACTCCCACTCTTTATTATATCTTAGGGAAATGGTTTTTAGGGCCACTTCCCACCTACTCATTGACCTATACTCTACAAGTTACTTCCTAAACTACCGGGACTCCTCCCATTGGTGAGAATCTGTGAGGAGAAAGGAGCCTTAGTTGTGGTGAGAATGGGCTAAGCCTCCATCGTTGCCCTTGTCCTAACAGTTTCCCTCTTAGGAACCCATTTTAGGTCCACTACTATTTTGAGTGGTAACAAGTTGTTCAAAACTCCATTTATGAACAAATCTTTGGTATGCCCACTTTTTCCATACTACGACTCCAAGATGAGAAGTCTAGCGCTATGGAGGCCTCCCTTCTTCTCACTGAATTAATTCTCTACAATATAGTAAACTAGGGCTAGTTGCAAAGCCAACTTGACTACTACTTTATTCCTTCGAAGTATGCACATCCTTAGGCCCTACATACCTGCCCTTATACCAATATTGTTGTCCTTCACAAGTACAAGAGTTAGGGATCTTCTTTGACAGCCACCTAAAAACCCTCCAACTGTACTTGGACTACCATCAATATTCCCAACCACAGTCAATTATATTTACCGATCTAGCGGTGCACAATATTGTCTTCATCTAGGGCTCTTAAAATATTACATCTAACAATGGTTTGAGTCCTCTCAAAATCATTGTTCTTGTGTATCTATAATTTGATCTTTGTTGTCCAATCTATGAAAAAATATGAACTCCTCCTCTTGTCATCCTTCTAACAATCTGTAGATGACTGAACTAGGGTCACAAATCATCCACTAATAGTCCATTGACTAATTTTTTATAGGCTGCTTCAGATATCTGTTTAAAACTCTATGGATATTCCACCAAAATCAAATCCTCTGCATGTCAATCCATTCTTCATATGGAACATTTCTTCTGCATGCTCAATCTTCTACTCAAGTTCCACCCTCCTTTGGATATGCTATCTCCACAAATATTGAATATGCAAACCATCTTCCAGGTCTGCGGTATATATTGCAGAAATAAACCTCACTCTAAGGGTCACAACTGCTCTTCTTCTACGTAAATTTGTCATAGTCTTAAGGGCATACCTTATGAACTAAACATGCTAGGAAATTGTCCTAACTCGGGAACTATACTTGTGTGCTTATATTTTTTGTAGAAAAAACCCTATCCACCCATAGAAAAAACCACGACTCTTGTCTCCATTGTAGAAATTTGAATAAATGTTAAATTATTCACCGATATTATCCTAATCACACACTATTTGAGCTTCATGCATAATACATAACCTCTTCTACCATTGATCATTAATTGCGGAAATATAAACAATCGCATGCACACATTAAAACCATAAAAAATCACACATATAAACACAGTATTTATGGGAAAGCTTAAAGCTGAAAACCCCCAACTATCTGTATATTATAATGATAGAGATCATGTAATAATCATTGTACAAACTCCTCACAAGCTCTCTAATACAATATCCAATTGTTACACACTACACAAGCTCAGATCTAGCAAAACACATGCTCTAATCTGCTCCACCTGTTAGCCTGCCTCTACTGCGCAATCCAAGATGAATAATGGCCCAATCTGAGTTTGAATCCCTCTGGTATGCACTACACAATCCTCATTAGCATCTCCATCAATGTGTGGTGAAAACTCATGCACCAGTATAGTCACAACTGATAGTCACACTGCTCTTTCACCTACCTCTCCACTGGTCTCCACTGAAATTATCCATGCACTGAAGTTAATTGATGTATTCTTTAGTTGATTTATGAGTTTATAATTAGTGAATTAATTAATAATTAATTCACACCACTCTCACTAGTGTATCAATCAGTTAGACTAGATACAACTAGCTCAACTATGTTTAACTGAGTTAAACTGAATACAACTCCACTAACTTCCTCAATCAACTCCACCAAACTCTGTCACATGAGTTCTAACTGAAATCTCCATGCAATAGCTCCACTAAACCCTCACCGGGAATATCATAATTCATACATCGGTACATGTGCCAAACCCACATCTGTGCACTTAAGCGAAGTGCTCCAGAGAGGATAAGATAATGTTTAGAGTCCAAATATTATTAAGAGCCTAATAATATTCGACATATCTATTTTTAGGCTGGCAATCTAAAAATAGATTCCGCCCAGTATGTCTAAAAATAGAAGTCCATATATTTTTTCCGACTTGACGAACCATCCACAAATAGAATCCTGCAACTCATAGAACATGATCCATATGTCTAAAAATAGACATAGTCTAAAATAGACTTGCGCCAAAAATAGCCTGCGGGCCTACTTAGTGAAGGCGACTTCTTTCCACTAAGCTCATCATCTTGTTGCGATCTCAACACTCCCTCTCAACAAGATAATGATTATCTGCCACCCCTATCCTGCCCCTGTGGTATTTGAATTTGCTCCTGGTGAGCGCCTTCGTCAAGATATCAACATCTTGATCCTCCGTGGGAATATATGAAAGTAACATGATCTTCCGCTGCACATAATCTCTGATATGATGATACCGAATGTCAATGTGTTTAGATCTATCATGAAATATTGGATTAACTGAGAGTTTGATGTAACTTTGATTATCACAATATATCAGAGTAGGATCTAAGTGTGAACCGAACAACCCGACCAGGATCTTCCTCATCCATATAGCCTCGCATGCGGCCCAGCTCGGCGCAGCCTCCTCGGCCTCGTTAGCAGGCCTGAGTGCCACGGATCTTGCTTTCCTGTTACCAAAAATTTGTTGTCGACAGATACTGAAAATCCCTCCCGAGGATGTGCTCTTTACGTAGTTGGGCTCACCTTGTCTGCATCGTGAAGCCACACGGCTTCACCTCATCGGCTTAATCTCTGTACCACAATCAATATCCCGATGTGCCTTTTAGATATCTCAATACATGCTTCCCCGCCTTCCAAAAGAGCTTGGTAGGCTTAACCATATCTTGTTAAAGCTGGTTAACTGCATAGCATATATCAGGTCGTGTATTGACCAGATACATAAGCGACCCCACCAACTGTCGATAAACAGTGGCATCCAATACCTCCGCTGAAGTAGCATCCTCCTTCCTCCATCCACTAGGAAGAGGAGTATCAGCAAGCTTGCAGCCATGCATGTTGAACTTCTCTAGTATATCCTGGGCATACTTACCCTGAGAAACAAACAGTCCATCACTGTGTTGCCAAATTTCCAATCCCAGGAAATAATGAAGGAGGCCCAAGTCCTTCATCTTAAACTCTTTTGCAAGATCCTCCTTGCATGAGAGTATCAACAACTCATCACTTGTCAAAATCAAATCATCTACATAAAGTACAATGATCAGCAACTTACCCTCCACCACAATCTGGTATAGGTTAGGATCCACCTCACTCTTGGAGAATCCAAGTCTGATGAAATAGCTGTTTATACATGTGTACCGGCAGTGCTTGTTTCAACCCATCTGACGCTCTCTTGAGCACCGCACACATCGACTTGCTGCTAAAGATCTCAAAACCTTCGGGCTACTCTATGAACACCTCCTCCTCAATCACCCCATTGAGGAACGTAGTCTTCACATCCATCTGATGAATGTGCCTCCCCATCTGCATTGAGAGAGAAAGAATCGTTTGTATGGAAGAATACCTTGCAATAGGTGCAAAGTTTTCCTCATAATCGATCCCCTCAATATGTGAGAAGCCTTGGGCAAAAAATCTTGCCTTGTACTTCTCCACACTCCCGTCAACTGCCTGCTTCACTTTGTAGATCCATCTCGAACCCACCACTGATTTCCCTTCCGGCCTTGGGAAAATCTCCCATGCATTGTTTCTGACAATTGAATCATACTCTTCCACCATGGCATCTACCCATGCGGGATCCTCCACAACTTCCTCGAAAGAGGATGGCTCCGTCACGATACACTTTCTCATAAGAGCCATGTATCCAGTATACCGATCAGGTGACTGTCTCTGTCTGCACTGTAATGTAGGTGCTCCTAAAACCTTCTCTGCATCTTGAGCCAGTCGCTCAGCTTCTGTAGTGCGCTTCCTCCCTCTGATGGTTGGCAATGCTTGAGTGGTATCTTCCACTCCATGAACCTCATATTGTGGCTGATCCACATCCTGAGACTCATCCTTAGGAACTAATAGCTCCTCATCTGCATGCAAGTGTAGCTCCCTCTCAAGGGAGCACTTCATGGCTTTCTCCTCATGCAATTTGATATCCCGTCGCACAACAGTCTTCTGACTGTCTGGAAAATACACACGATAGTTGTGGGGTGCTTCTGTGTACCCCACAAATATCCCAACCTCTGCGGTCTGCTCTAACTTCTTCATGGCATCCTTCGTCACATGAATGTAAACAGGTGAGCCAAAAATCTTCAAATGAGAAATATCAGGTTTCTTACCAGAAAACGCCTCTTCAGGTGTACTCATGCAAGTATCCTGTGAATCCTGTAAGGACAACGGATTTGCCACATATCTTGCGGTATTGCATGCCTCTGCCCACAAGTGAATGGGTAGGCCCTGATCATGCAACATCGCCCGTGTAGCACCCACGATCGTTCTATTCTTTCGCTCAGCAACCCCATTCTGTTGTGGGTTATGAGGTGCTATGAGCTCTCTTCGAATTCCTTATGTGTTGCAAAAGTCCTTGAATTCGCCATAGATGAATTCACCACCATTGTCGCTCCTAAGAGCCTTCACCTGCTTCCCCGATTCTTTCTCAACCAGTGCCTTGAACTCACAGAACTTTTATTATGTCTCGCTCTTCTTCTGCATGAAGAAGATCCAGCACTACGAGAAAAATCATCAACAAATATCACATAATACCTGTGCTTTGCTGTCGAAGCTACTGAGAAGGGTCCACACATGTCTGTGTGAATTCTCTCAAGGATCGTCGTGGCGCGACTATTCTTCTCGTGAAAGGTGGCTTTCACAAATTTTCCCAAGGTACACCCCTGGCACTGATCTGACTGCACAAGAGTGCCTTTAGGAAGCCTAGTAGAAATCTGCTGCAGTATCTTCAAATCTCCATGGTGAAGGTGGCCCAATCTCCGGTGCCACAACTCGCCATCATCTCGACTCACCACTCCTTCTGCCTTGCCTGCCATTGCTGCGCAGCCATCTACCTGCAATTGATAAATGTTCTTAACTCGAACCCCTATCCTTAGGGTCTCACCAGTTTCCTTACTGCACAGGAAAGCCTTTCCCTTGCTAAAGACAACATCATATCCCTTGTCTTCTAACATCGCCACAGAGATAAGATTCTTCTTCAATCCTGAAACATGCATCACTTCCTTCAATACGAAGGGTTTACCAGACTCCCTCTCAAAGGAAATGGTACCGATACTGGTCGCATTGTATCTACCATAATCGCCCATCTCGATGTGCACTCCAAGATCTTTCTCATCCAGATTAGTAAACAAATCTTGATCTCCTGTCATGTGAAAATATGCACCACTGTCCAGAAACCAAATTGAACCCATCACACTTGCGACCAAGCATGCGATCAGCAAAAAATCCAGCTCAAACTGCAAGGCTAAGGCCTCTCCAGCTGCAGATCCAGCAACCTACTTATTTTTCTTCTTCTGCAGACAATTTGTGGCATAATGTCCATGTTGGTGACAGTGAAAGCACTTCACCTTGGACATGTCCTGCTTCTTGCCTTCCGCACCGTAATGAGAAGCTTTATTTCTCTTCCCCTTATTTGATTTGGCAGCCAAAGCGCAATTCTCTTCATGAGAGTTCTTTGATGACGATCCGTCCCTGGTACTCTGCCTTATCTCCTCTTGCACAAGATCCGACCAAAGTCGCTCCCATCTTGGAAATTTCTCCCGACCATTGAAAGAGTCCTGATAGGAATGCCAACTCTTCGGAAGCCCAAGGAGAGCCAAGCTCACCAAGTCCTCATCATCTACAGTCACCCCCACACTTCCCAGCTCATCCCTGCATTGGATGAACTTCGTGAGGTACTTGGGCATACTATCGCCTTTCTCCATCTTTATGTTTCTGAGTTTATCCTTGAGCACCAACTTCCTCTAGTCACTCTTTCTTTGAAATAAATCTGTCAAATATTTCCACATCAAGAATGGAGAAGCCTTACCATGAAGGTTGGACACTATGTGATCCTTCACACCTTCCAACAGAATCCTTCGACACTTTGCTGTCTTCTTTTGCCATGCGTCAAGTACGGCAGCATCACTAGAAGTAGGCTTCGGAATTTCTGCATCTATGAACTCCTTCAACCCATTGTCATCCAGCACCGCCTCCATCCTGTCCTTCCATGCAATATAATTCGAGCTGCCCTCAAGGGCATACTCAATCGCAATCCATTGAAAGACATCTCAACAGCCACCAAAAACAACTGCTGAAAATTCGGGTCCACCGACACAAAACTCAGCAGCTTCAATGTTTCTGATTACTCCTCCAATCAATATCGCTACGATACCATGTAGAAATTTGAACCATACATTAGAATATTCACCGAGATTATCACGATCACACACTATTTGAGCTTCATGCATAATACATAACCTCTTCTACCATTGATCATTAATTGCGGAAATATAAACAATCGCATGCGCACATTAAAACCATAAACAATCACACATATAAACACAGTATTTATGGGAAAGCTTAAAGCTGAAAACACCCAACTATTTGTAAATTATAATGATAGATATCATGTAACAATCATTGTACAAACTCCTCACAAGCTCTCAGTACAATCTCCAATTGTTACACACTACACAAGCTCAGATCTAGCAAAACACATGCTCCAATCTGCTCCACCTGTTAGCCTGCCTCTACTGCGCAATCCAAGATGAATAATGGCCCAATCTGAGTTCGAATCCACCTGGTATGCACTGCGCAATCCTCATTAGCATCTCCATCAATGTGTGGTGCAAACTCATGCACCAGTATGGTCACAACCGATAGTCACACTTGCTCTTTCACCTACCACTCCACTGGTCTCCACTGAAACTGTCCATGCACTGAAGTTAACTGATGTATTCTTTAGTTGATTTATGAGTTTATAATTAGTGAATTAATTAATAATTAATTCACACCACTCTCACTAGTGTATCAATCAGTTAGACTAGATATAACTAGCTCAACTATGTTTAACTGAGTTAAACTGAACACAACTCCATTAACTCCTCAATCAACTCCACCAAACTCTGTCACCTGAGTTCTAACTGAAGTCTCCATGCAATAGCTCCACTAAACCCTCAGGAATAGCATAATTCCTTCTGTCAGTTGCATGTTCCACTTCTGTGCACTTAACTGAAGTGCTCCAAGAGGATAAGATAATGTTTAGAGTCCAAATATTATTAAGAGCTAATAATATTCGACATATCTATTTTTAGACTAGCAATCTAAAAGTAGATTCTGCCCAGTATGTCTAAAAATAGACATAGTCTAAAAATAGACTTTGCGCCAAAAATAGCCTGCGGGCCCACTTAGTGAAGGCGACTTCTTTCCACTAAGCTCATCATCTTGTTGCAATCTCAACATCCATGAGAGACTCAACCTAGTTCATATGGATCCATAGATTCTAGGAATTTATTTGACTGAATCTTGACATGAACTTCAGATCTCAATGTCAACCCTCAAACTAGGGTTACCTCAGTCAATATTACACCTGCGTTTACTTCTGTTCTGGCTCTAAATTACAGTGTAAGCCCTCCTCCATTTATGTTGGTCTTCACAACAGACCTTGCATCATACTAACCACCACAAGATAAGATCATATCAACCGGCCTCTCTTCTTTTTCATGTAGAAATATAACCAACGAGATTGAATTTGATCTTGTAATGTACTAAAAAAGGATACTGAAACCTTGCTACAATTTGCAGAAACAAAACATTATCGTACAACCACACATAAGTAAGAGAAAGAAATTATTAATCACACAACACAAGATGTATCTGGGGAAAGAAGATTCTCAAAACCCCTCTATCTCTAATGTGTATTAATTCAAGGAATCATGAAACAATACAATGCTTAATCTCTTATGAGATTCTCCAGCTACAATGCTTAATCTCTTATGAGATTCTCCAGCACTCTGTCAATTGTCTCCTATTGATCTATGTAAAATCAGTCTAGTACCTAGCCAATTCTCAACCTTCCTTTAGCCTCTCTTGCTCACGCAATTCCTAGGGAATCAACTCCCTATTAATTAAGAAAACTAGCCTTCCTTGATTGTGCAATCCACCATGGCATCCCGATGACTTTATAATTGCATATGGGAAATTTTGTATAAATACAACTTATAGTTATGTTCCCTTTAACCTCTGTCTCAACTGGGTCTTCCTCAAAACTGACATGCATGCAAATATTAATAGCGAATTATCAGTTATCTAATTGATCGTTCATTTTGAATTAAATTAAATTTAATTCAGTGGACCTCTCACTAGCTCATCACTCAATTAGAACTAGCTCATCACACCTACACCCCACTAATGCATCAACTACAACTGGACCCCCAAAATATTATAATCCCTCTACATGCCTCATCTTAGACCCTCATGATCCCGACATATGTAGGAACGCAATAAAATATAGAAATAAACATAAACACAGATATGTAGTAGGAATAACACTTCATTTCATTAATATCAAATACTGAAAAATGCTTACAAACTGAATGGAAAACAAACTAGCTCGGGAGATGGTAGCTTATATTTGAGAAGAGATGTGGTAGCTACATGCCTCTGAATTATGTTACATTAAGGCTCAAGGGCCTTTTTAATATTGAAAAATAAGAGAAAACCCTAACTCAAGGAGATGTAACACCAAGAGTTTATGGGCCCCGTTGGGCATAGTTGGGCAGCCAACTTCCTGGGGTCATGACTTGGTCATATGATCTCTGTTTGATGCACATGTTAACTCGTAAGAAATATATCTCTGAGGACTACAACTAATAACATGATTTATATGAAATCACCAAACCTTTCATGCCCAAAAAACGTCGTTTGGGGCCTCAAAATAGATTTGGAAGTTCAGGGCCGAAAAACTAATAAAAATAGTAAATTGTGCTATAATTAAGGAAAATGAAAAAATGAAGAGAGAAAATGCCGAGGACCGAAGTGGAATAGGTGGGTGGCCACCAATATCCACCTCGATCACCTCAACTTGAATTCCTTGAGATAGCTTAGTCATCATGACTTAGTTAACTGACCCAAGTTGTTATGAGATGAAATTACAATTTATTGTCCAATTTATTTAAGGGAAAAATAAAATAGATGCCTCAGATTCCTCACTCTTGGTACATAAAAATTCATCACCAGTGTGGGTGCATTATTTTTTTATCCTTTCTGGTTGCCAATTTCACTGTTTCTTGTTTCAAATTTCAACACTCCCTCTCAATAAGAAAGGAATTCAATCTATCTCGATCTAGTACCTTTGGAATTTTGCATGCAACACTTCTGTAGTGTTGTTTTCACCTGCAAATCCTAAAACTGAATAGCCTCCGAAAAACTGAATCAATATAATGCATTTGTTATCAGAGTCTTATGACTTCTACTAGCTACTGCACCTGTTTACTGGACTCTCTGCACTGCTGCTGACATCTGCATCCGTGCCCTTTGCATTGTTGCCAACTCTGATCTGCACTATATTATTTGACATATGTCACTCTAATTTTTCTCTTCCTGACATCTAATTGCATCCATCTAATTGATCCTTCCTACTACTGTTGTATTGTGGACTCCTTGTAGCTAGGTTTGATCCATGAGACACACCATTTCAATGGAACCTTCCCAAATTTATTATCTTGGGATTATGTCTACACATCACCCCACCTTTCACTTTCAGGTATGGTTGCATGTGCTCCCTTTGCCCATATGGCTCGAAAGTTTCCCTTCATGGAGGTCTCTGCTTGAGTGGACCCTTCCACTCAGTCTCCTATCTCTTTCTCCAATTGTGGCTTCTCCACAAACTTCTGATACTACGTCTAAGGCTACATGTTGAGAGGTAATTTGTACTCCCTCTCAACATCCAAGTCTCTAACCTCTGATTTTCTCCTCAAAGCTTTGGATGCATTTGGTACCTCAAGTGCATATAGGTTCTTGACTCGCGCACATTGTAATTGTCCTGCCATGTCAAAATTTTCTAAAAATAAGTTCGTTTTAAATCGACGATATCTCCCTCACCCATGATCCGAATTGATTTTCCATTTTGGTAGTTTTTTGCAAGGAATCCAAATATGCTATTTTTTTTGAAAATTTTACACCAAAATCTTCAGATATTCTTTGCAATTAACTCGCTGCCCAAAAAAATCCTACTCTGACACCATGTACAAAATCTAACCAATAAGACTCAATCTGACCTTATAATGTATTAAAACAAGATACTGAATCCTTCCTACAATTTTCGGAAACAAAACACTATCGCACAATCACATAAAAGTAAGGGAAATAAATTATCAATTGCACAACAGAAGATGTATTTGGGTAAAGCAACTGCTCAAAACCGCTCTATCTCTATTGTGTATTAATTCAAGGAATCACGAAAAAATACAATTCTTGATCTCTCATAATATTCTCCATCACTTTTCCAATTGTCTCCCACTGATCTAGGGAAACTCGGTCCATTACTTAGTCAATTCTCAGCCTTCCTTCAGCTTGACTTGCTCATGCAATTCCTATGGAATTAGCTTCCTATTAATTAGGAAAATCAGTCTTCCTTGATTGCGCAGTCTATCATGACATCCCATTGACTTTATATTTTCACATGGGAAATTTTGTATAAATACAACTGATATTTATGTTTCCTTTAACCTCTGTCTCAACTGGGTCTTCCTCGGAACTGACATGCATGCAACTTTTAATAGTGAATTATCAGTTATCTGATTGATCACTCATTATGAATTAAATCTAATTTAATTCACTGGCTGACCTCTCACTAGCTCATCACTTAGTTAGAACTATTTAAAATGATTTTAACTCATTTAATTGAGTTAACTAATTCACACATGCACCCCACTAATGCATCAACTACAACTAGATCCCAAAAATATTAGATTAATCCCTCTACATGCCCCATCTTAGACCCTCAACTCAAATTTCTTGAGCTAACTCAGTCATCATGACTTAGTTAACTGACACAAGTTGTTATGAGATGAAATTACAATTTATTATCCTATTTATTTAAGGGAAAAATAAATTAGACACCCCACATTCCTCACTCCTAGTGCATCAAAATTCCTCACCAGTGTGGGTGCATTTTTTTTTTTTCCTTTCTGGTTTCCAATATCAATGTTTCTTGTTGCAAATTTCAACATTTCAGATTTTGATTTGACCTTCACACAAAGACACCATTGAAATCACATGCCCATATTCTCATGAGAAACCTTTCTTAAGCTCGATCTGCAATAAGAGAACCAACAATATGACATCCTACTTCCTAGCTCGAACCAACCATTAAGGTATGCAACATTCTTGTGAACCCTCACATGATGATATTTCTCTTGAAGGGAGATCATGGCCTCCCTTTAGAAACCCTTACTCGGCCCTCTTACTCTACCTACTTAAGGACTACATCTCTCTTCGCCCCCTTGATCAAATGAGCTCCTTCTCACTTGTTGTTCTTTCCTTCATCCTAAGGCCTCCTTAAATAGTTTTTCCTAAACCTTTTAGGAACCCTCTATAACTTACGGGTTTTATCCACTTATACCTTGAGAAATATTAATTTTCTTTTAGATTTTAAACACCATCTTGGGTCCAAAATGCCTTTACTTTGCTTCTTTACCAACAAAGCCTTTTGTGACCAAACTCACACAAAGCCATCTCACTAGGCTTGTGGAGTACCTCCAAAGCTACACAATTCAACAACATAGTCTAGTTTTAGTAACTGTAAGTTGGTAAAGCTCTTGTAGTCAAGCGAGGGTTTGGTTGGGTTCCCAAGTTGCAAATTAAGTAAGTGTAGTTGTGAGGGCATGATAGCTAGGGAGGGTTAGAGCATGCACATTAGGAATGAAAAGGCATGCTAACACATGTAGGACAATGTCAATGCATGTTGAAGAGTGTTAGGGAGTGTCGGGGCATATCAAGGGATAACTATATCAAAATGCATTGAAAGGAACAAATAAGAGTGTGTCTAGGGAGTGTCAACGAATTCAAGTGTGCTAAGGACGAAGTGTGTTATAAGAAGTTTAGAATAGGATTTATAGGAGGTAAGCGTACAGTTATTATATGGGGCTCGACATAATGGTTTTAGACAAAGGGAGATCACTTTGTGCTAGGCACAACAATGTTTTTCCTTTAGCTATTTTTTTTATATGAGATGTGGCACAATGCTCATGTTTTAAACTATTCTATATAATTTCACATTATACATTGTTGCGTATAAGTTTTGGGGTACTCGAATTGTGTCAACTTATATCTTGTGTGCCTTGTGCATCTTGCGGTTCTTGCAAACTCTCAGTTAGTGTTCTACTATTTATATGAACTGAACATAAATGTGACATATTTCCTATGTAAGCTATGTTGCTTAGTTGTTTTATGGCCATGGATAGATCATGTGATCCTTGTCTTGGTAACTAGTTAAGTGGGACAAGTTTAGCTTGGACATGAGTGGAATAAGATGAGTTATAGGAAGTTCTTAGGTGAACAAGGCACAATCTACTTGTAGTAGGTGCAATTGATCAAGTTGTTGCGGTTGAAGTGAGCCAATATTGTCACGTGAACTGCAGTAGCTAAGGAATTGATTGGGTTCCCAAATTGTGAAAAAATGTAAAGGCTAGATGTGAGGACATGAGTGCCAAGGTGTGCTAGGGAATGCTAAGATGTGTCAGATAGTACGAAGGCATGTCAAACATGCTAAGATGTTCCAAGTGATAAGGCATGCCAAGTTGTGCAAGGGTGTGTCAATGCGTGCCAGGGTCTGTCAAGGAAAAAAAAGGGAGAAACAAGCTAAACTAAAAGGAAATGAACACATAAGAGGGTTAATAAGTCATCAATTTACCTTTTCCAAGAGGGGCATGCTAGGCACACCAGCACTAGGTGCCAATAGTTTCCAAGTGCAAATTATTAGTGCATTCTAAGTGCCAAGTATTCCTTTGTTTCTTCTCATCTACTTTCTAACAATTGATCTCAAATAAATTTAATATTAATCCATGCCAAATCATACCAAGGCATGTCAATGTATTCCATACATGCTAGGAATTTCCAAGCACCAACATGTGCCAAGTGCCAATATGTGTCACAGAGTGTTATGCATGCTATGAAGTGAAAGGGCATGTTGAAGGGTGCTAAGGTGGGATAGAGAGTGCTAATTCATATTGAGGAGTGTTAAGGAGTACTAGTGTTATAGCATCATTTCTCACCTTCATATGATTCATGATTGCTTTTATGGCTTTGGGCACCCATTCTTACAGACTTGGACAAATTCACTTAAAAACAGTGTAGAAATCCCCATACGCGGTTATGCCCAGACTTTTCCGCGTGTATACGCGAGTCCACATGCACTTTTCCTCGTATGCCATTAAAATCATGAAAAAATATATAAAAATTCCCTATTTTCGGGCTGGGTTGATGGTTACTCAGGTAGTTCAACCACCCCAGCACGTGGCCAACTGTTTCCAACTGTTGAAACTACTTGGAGGGAGTATAAAAGCCCCTCATGTGTATGGCCTAAGGGGGGGAGAGAATTATTGATATTATACTCTGTTGGTATTCCCTATCCAAGTCTGAATTCCCATGCCTCCTGCACTTCCCAGTTCATTACAAGAAACCTTTGTTTCTTGGAGATGCTCATTCCTTTATATGTCATCTCGTATGCACCAGTTCGGAAGGAATCTTAGCGAGGCAAGGGTGGGACGGATCCAGACGACGGTCTGCTCGAAGATCGTGGAAGGATTCAGGTGATCTCTCCACTCGTTATTTCTGTACATGCTATTTATAATACAGAAGTACCATCTTGTTCCCGAAATATACGTGTTAGTATCTGCTCACATATATGAGAATATTGTTGTTTAAGCATTCATTATGGTTTATCTGATGTTTTATATGGATTTCACTAACATTTAGAGTAGATATATGCTGTACAACCAGTTCTTCGTGCTTGTTTCTTCTTGTCTTTCAGGTTAAGAAGGAAGGACGGTTGCTGGGGGTTTGGACCCTGCGGGATCTACTTCAACCGTAGGACCTACGGGTAACTTCCTCGTTCTACTCTATTTAGTTTTCATGAACATGTATGGTTGTGTGAGTCCTTCTTAAGTAGCATGCCCCTGCTCTGTGGAGGTTGTAACCCAACGAACCTCTAGGGTGATTTTCCCCAAAACAGAACTGGCGACTCCACTGGGGATCACATTCTTGTGACTCCCCTGTTGGGTGGTTTCAGCTGTTTGATGGGTTGCCGACAGTTTTAACTTTCATTTGCAGTCCAGTTTACTTTTTCTCAGTCAGTCTGAAGTCCTGGTTTCTTATCCAGGCTTGATCCTTTTTGTTTTTTCACTATTTACCTTTATATACGTGCTTTTTTATGCACACAGTCGCGTATACAGGCAAGTTTGTCTAAAGGAAGTCGTGTATACGCGTGTTTCCTTTAGCACAGTCGCGTATGCACGCTTGTTGCTAAACTGTGAAGTAGCGTATACCTAGGCAGATTTTGAATTTTTGGATTTCTTGAATTTTTAGTCATTTCTGGCTGTGGAGACCTGTTCCTACAGTGTCTTTGTACTCTCTGGATTGTGAAGAAGGTGGTCTTTTGTATTTTCTCTCTTTCGTTTGATTGAAAACTAGTCCTTTTGGCAAAGTGTTGTTTCTGGTGCTGGCACTTCTGCTTTGAGTACCAAGATCGCTTTTTGAGCATTCTTGGCTGTTCTGCTTTATTAGAACAGAGAGCTCCTACTCATTTACTCTTTCCTATCTTTGTGTTTTTCTTGGCACTACGATTTTTTCCCGTTTCTTGATTGGTTTTCTTGAGTTCAGTTGGCTAGGTCTTGTTGCAGCTTTTGAAGAGTCTTTCTTGGTTCTTTGGAGTTTTTGTTTGCGGCAAGTTTGTACTATTCTTCTAGGCTGAGTGGCTGAGTTTTCTTGTATTATTTTGATCTTATTGATCTTGCTACTAGTTAGCCTTATAAGGTTTGGAGCATTGTTGAAGTTTTTGCTTGAAATTCAGTGGTGTTTGGCTTGGAATTAGATAGTTTTTCTTGGTCATTTTGAGCTCTTTCTTTATAAAACTCAAAAGCTCAAAAAACATTTTCTTTGCTTTTTGTTTTTGCATTTCAAAGGCTCAAAAAACATTTTGTCTTGTTATTTTCTTTTTTTGTTGCATTTTCATTTTTGTTTTGCTATATCTTTTGAGGCTTCTGTGAGGTTTCTTGCTTTTGGTTTTTGGCTTGATTTTGGGGAGGAGTTGTCATTGATTTCTTCCTATTGTTTTTAAGCATTTTTGGTGTCTTCATATTAAGAGTTCTTGATTTCGGGAACTAACTTTCTGGGCAACCAAAAAGAGTTAAAACTGAAGGAGTTTTTGGGAAATTTCACTTTGCTTTAGGAGATTTTGCATCTTAGAATTTGCATGCTTGTAGTGATTTTCATTTGGTGCACTTAAGCATTTAGTCATTTTCATAGTTTTTGTGAGTGTGAGTTTGCTATCTGAAAAGAAAAAATACAATTTTTAATCTCGTAGAACCCATGTAGAAGTTGCTTTTCATCGAAAGACAATAACTGCATTTGCATGTAGTTTGGTTTTTATTAATTTCTTTCTGCATCAAAACATCATAAGTTTCATTTCCGCATCCTTGTGACTTAACATAACAGCCCATTAAAATAAGCGATATAATTTAAAATCAACTAGCAAGTTTTCTAAGTGTCATACACCAACTAGCTAGGTTTTAGGGCCTTGGATTAGGTGAGTGGAGAGTTAACTCTCCAAGGCCGCTCAAACAAAACATAGAAGTTGATTAATTGAGCGAAATCCAACTCCGTTAGGTGGACCAGGAAAGCTCTCCTCTAGAGAGTCAAGCGTGAGGGGAAGTGAAGGCTGAGAAGAGGGATACCTCCTCTCCGATTAGCCGAATCTGACCTCAAGACCGTTCTGCCCGGCTTTTGATATGGATTGGTGCCCATAGTTGCCACTCCTAGGTTCCACACAGGTGACTGCGGGGGGGAATACCCGTGGTACCTGAGGCAGACGTCGCATCACTTTCAGCAGTACTTCTGGGGGGTGCCCTTATGAAGCTTGGGTGCTTGAGCCGACAAAGGCTGTCATTAGGAGGTCGGCGTAACTGTTTCTGATACCTTCGCTAGTTGTTCTGGGCCCTAATCATCCCAGACTACTTTCGAGAGGTCCTATATTTCGCTTTCCTGTATTTTGGTGTCCAGTCCTCACCACCCGAAGCGGAAATACTTGGAGGCTGTTTTCTTGATTGTATCTCAGGGATTTTTCTTTTAGTGAGTGCTCTTTTCTCCTAGCTTGCCTAGCTTTTCAATTTTTTGAGTCTAATTTAAAATATATAAAAGTGGCTGATCAAGCGCCTCGTCGATCGAGGAGAATCCGGGGGTTATCTCCCGAGAGTCCAGAGCCTTCTTCGAGAAGGCGTAGGAGTGATTTAGCAGGTGGTTACCACCCTGTGGCGTCTGACGCAGTGGAGAGAGATCCTCCACAAAGGTATGAAGGTATCATAGCTGATTCTGGTGTCGGTTCCGAGAGGAGCGTTCCGCTCACCTCGCGAGTTTTATTTCCTCAGGAAGAAGATTTTCAAATTGAAGAAGTACCTGAACCTCCTGCGTCAGGTCCATCTCCTCTTCCTCCTGATTATCCGTTCGTTGTTCAATACATCGGACCTGAGTCAGAGAGACCGGAAGATCTTCCGTATCATTCTTACCTTTCGATGGCCACGACTGGGAACGCGGCTTCTGCTGTGAGTGCTGCAGGCATTTAGACTCCTGCTTCTGTTGAGGGAGGAGGCACTATTGCTTCATCTTCGATTGCTTCTAGTGCTGCTGTGTTTGGCTCTGGTTTCACCCAAGCACATGCTTCTCATTCTGGTCCCTTCTGTTCAGGGATGCCCTCTAGTGGGAATCCCTCTTTTTCCTTTTCCGCAGCTTCAGCAGGATCTACGCCCATGTCCAACATGGCTAGTGGATCGGCTTCGTTTCAAGGGTTCCCCTTCGGAACTGGACACATTCCTAGTTCGAATCCTTCTTTAGGGTCCTTTCCGTTTAAGTCCTAGACCCAGAGTTTCAACCCTTGGTCTGGGGGGCAAAGTTCGACTACTTTTACAGGATGGAACCCTGTATTCACTACAGCGGGGGCAGAGAATCAGTTTTACGTAGGTCATCAAGGGAATGCTTCTTTCCCTTCGTCGAGTGCTTATCAGACCTTTTCTCCTCTGTCTAATGCCTGGAACCCCTATCAGGGGCTTTCCTCTTCATTTAATACTTCAGCGGGGGGAACTGGTCTGGGCTTTGGTAACTCGGCGTGGGGAGGAGGTTCTTCTCCTTTTTCTACGAGTCCTTTTTGGCAACCTGGTGCCTTATCAAATCCAAGGTATTCTTTTCAGAATGTTGGGAAACCATCCCATCAAGGATGGAATCCTCAAGCTCTGCCTCGCTTACCTTTTCTGGCAACGTTAAACTTTCCAGATCTGTCGAAGTTGACTAATGATCCGATTCGTTATAGTCCGGGGTGGCCTCTGGTCCCGACCAAACTGCCTTCAGATATTCCAAAGTTTGAAGGTAAGAATGGAGAGGATCCGGCTGACCACATCACCACTTTCCACTTATGGTGTTCTTCGAACTCCCTGATTGATGATTCGATTAGGTTGAGATTGTTTCAACGCACCCTAACTAGAAACGATGCCAAATGGTATATCGAGTTAACTGGGGGCAGTTTTGCTACATTTGGAGAACGGGCTGTTACATTTCTAAACCATTTTCAGTTGCCTGTCTGATATGAGGCTGGGACGGAACTCCTGGCTAATTTTAAGTAGGACGAAGCAACCCACATTTCTGATCACATTCAGGAATGGAGGAGAAGGAAGAGGCTTATTAAAGCTCATATTCCAGGAGAATTCCTTCTCGAATGGTTTCTGAAATCTCTTCAATCAGACATTTCAAAAGATGTATCCCTATCTGGGGTATTTTCTGAGGAGCAGGCCATTTTTAGGGCCCAGCAGCTGGAACTGATCTATTCTCAGTCTGGGGTCCTTTATAAATATTTTCCCAATGCTCCTCGCTCCAAATTAGATTTATCAAAAACTAAGCCCAGTCCTCATGGTGATGGGCTTGTCGGATTGATCAATAGTGGTGCAGCCAGCCTGCTTACTCAACTGCAGCAGTTGTCTTTGCAATCTGCTCCTTCTAGTCAGGCTGTGCCTGCTGAGTCATCGCCTTCCCAGTCTTTGTCCATAAATGTTGTCCAAGCTTATGATCCCAAAGGAAATCAACAATCCGATGGGAAGAAGAAGGGACGAAATAACAAGAAGAAGGGCAAGAACGGGAAGGGCAATGCAAATAAAACCAACGAGCGTGTTGGTGAGGGTCAAAAGGAGAAAAAGAAAGTGAAGTTTCCATGCAAGCTTTGTGCTAGAGACCATCTCACACACCTTTGCCCAAAAATTCAGGATGCTCAGCGCCTGTTATCTCAGCAGGGTTCTTCTAGTTCCCAGGCTGTGCTAACAAACCCTTTTCCCCAAGGGCAGCAATTAATTGCTGGCGCGAACCAAAATCCTGGGGCTTCCCCTGGAGGTCCTCAGGAAGGGGAAATTCCATCGAATATCTTTATGATGAGTGCTCACGTGGATGTCGCTACGAGATCCCGTGATTATGGCGGAGAGGAATGTTCGAAAGCTAAGGAAGTTCCTGATGCTACTGAGCCGCTTCATATCACGAAGCCAACTGTCGAGTCTATGCCTCGGATACCGAAGGCATCCTCTAAGCGGTCAACGATTAATCCGAACATGAGGGCTGCCCAGAACTACTCGATTGTGGAAGATCTGGCGCAGAGTCCTTGTGCTATGTCAGCTTTAGAGGTACTCCAGTCTTGTCCGGCTCAGCGCAGTGCTTCGCTCACTGCCATTGGGGCTATTGATCCGAAAAATTCTCTTCTGATTACTTTTGATATGACTAATTTTAAGAAGAGACTTCCTCATCACATGGCTTTTCATATTAAATCGTCGTATCGGAAGTGCAATATCTTTCGAACGGTTGTTGATGAGGGTGCTTCCACATGTGTGATGTCTCTCGCATGTTGGAAGACACTTGGATCTCCCAAAGCTGTTCCATCTAGCACTGTTCTTACTGCGTTCGATGGTCATTCTCATAGACCCCATGGTATTCTCCCAGCTTTGCCCATCTGTGTTGGGGGCAAAACTGTCAATATAGAGGTTGAGTTAGTGGATGCAAGCTTGGACTACAACCTTCTGTTGGGGAGAAATTGGATTTATGAGATGGATGCCATTGCATCCTCATTATTTCGAATTATATGTTTCCCCCACGAAGGGAGGATTGTTACAGTGGATCAACTGGACTGTCCTCCTGTAGACCCGAATGCGTCTACTGACTCATCTATTCCTAAGTTGGATAATACTAAGGTGCCTGTTGAGAATTTAGGAGTTGGAATGTATTCTTCCTTGATGGGTACTTTTGATATTCCTCCTCCTACGGTTCATATTAATGCTATTTCATCCTCCAAGGCTCCTCTTCAAAGAGAGTTCTTCAGAACTCATTATTTTTCGGACCCTTGGACCTTACCTTCCCCTACTGCCACATTAGCGGAAGGTCAAGTGGGTGGAATGGCATTTCCGATGTCTGCAGCTAAGATTGCTTATCAGTCTATTGTTGACTCTGCAGAATCCAGTCCAGCTCCTCTTTCACCGGAAGAGTTGGATGGAGATGTGGCTCTGGCTTGGACACTTAGTTCTTCTTCTGCCCAGGATTGCCTTGATACCACTCTTCCATCTGAAGAGGCCATCCTGGAAGCTATGACTGGTATAGATAGGCCGTGGGATGATTTGCATCATCGGTCTTACTTTTTACCTGATTTGAGCGAAGTTGAAACGAGTTTTCCAAGTCCTCCGTCTCCTGGTCCTGTTCGCCCAGTCCTGAACCCTTTAGCACCAACACAGGTTTATGCTAAAGGGAACATGGCTGTGATTTCTCCTACTATCCCGGTGAACATTTCCAGGGATCCCAATATTATCGAGAATGTCTTCATCGGAGCTGAATGTTCCCGTGAAGAGGTTCAAATTTACACCGAGCTCTTTAAAGAGTATAGGGATGTATTTTCTTGGTCTTATGAGGAAATGCCTGGAATAGACCCATCTATTGTCCAGCATGAGATCAAGATGTATGAAAACGCTAAGCCGGTGAGGCAAAAACTTCGTCCGGTCAATCCTAGAAAGGCAGCAGCTATCAAAGCTAAAGTTGAAAAGCTGCTTAAGGCGGGATTCATTTTCCTTGTTCCTTTGACTGAATGGGTTTCAAATCCCATTCCCGTAGATAAAAAGCAAGGAACGATTCAAGTGTGCATTGATTTCAGAGACCTAAATAAAGCATGTCCTAAAGATAATTACCCCACACCATTTATCGATCAGATCATTGACGAGTGTGCCGGTAATGAGATTTTCTCCTTCATGGACAGTTTCTCCGGATATAATCAGATTACTATCCGTCCTGAAGATCAACATAAGACTGCCTTTATTTGTCCCTGAGGTACATTTTCATACAAGAAGATGCCTTTTGGTCTTAAAAATGCTGGGGCTACCTTTCAGCGGGCCATGTCATATGTCTTTCACGACATCAAAAAGATTATTGAGGCGTACTTAGATGATTTAGCTGCTCATTCTCGAAAGAGGATGGATCATCCTGGTCACCTCCGACAAATATTTGAATGATGTCGGTTCTATAATATTAGATTGAATCCGAACAAGTGCGTTTTCGCGGTTACATCCGGTCGGCTATTGGGATTCATTGTGTCTAGGGAAGGGATAAGGGTAGATCCCTTCAAGGTTGAGGCAATACTTCGGTTGCCTCCCTCGTCCTCAATTCGTCAGCTTCAAAGTCTTCAAGGGAAGTCTAATTTTCTTCGGAGATTTATCGTAAATTATGCTGAAGTTACAAAGGGATTTATGAGATTGTTGAAGAAAGGAGTTCCTTTTCTTTGGGACGACTACACTCAACGCTCGTTCGATGCTTTGAAAAAAGCATTGACCTCTGCTCCTTTATTGAGTCCACTAGATTATAGCAGGGATTTCCTTTTGTATCTGGCAGCAGCAGAATCTACCATTGGTATGGCTCTGGTTCAAAAGGATGATGCTCTTGCAGAGCATGTTATTTACTACCTTAGTCAAGGCTTGGTAGGACCTGAACTCTGGTACACTCCGATAAAAAAGTTAGCCTTAGCAACAGTCCATGTTGTGCAGCGACTCCGACATTACATTATTCTTCGCAAAAATTATGTTTTGGCAGCAGCCAATCCATTTCAGTTTTTCCTCAGTAGGCGAGTGGTTGGGGGTAAATACAATCGATGGATTGTGATTTTACAGGAATTTGATCTTGATTTTATGTCTGCCAAATCCAAGAAATCATTAGTTTTCGCGGAATTGATCTCTGAGTTGCCCTGTGGGGAAGAGATGATCTATGATGAGTCCTTTCCGGACGAACACTTGTTTCTTATCTCTTCACAGGATCCTTGGTACGGGGATATCATTGTGTATCTCTAGACTGCGAAGTTTCCCTCTACTTTTTCGAAAGATGAGCGTCGTAAGTTGCGTCACTTGGCCAAGAATTATTTGATTATTGGTGATGCTTTATACCGTTGAGGGGTTGATTCAATCCTAAGACGCTGCTTAACTCTCAAAGAAGCTGAGGCTATGCTGAATGATTCCCACAGTGGAGCTTGTGGGGGTCATTTATCTGGGCTTGCTACAACCCAAAAAATCTTGCGTGCTGGGTACTTTTGGCCCTCGATTTTCAAGGATTGTATCGAATCGGTCAAAAAGTGTCATCCGTGTCAAGTCTATACTCGAAAAATGCGTGCTCATCCAGCTCCGCTTTTTCCAGTCATTACTGTCGGTCCCTTTACAAAGTGGGGTATTGATTATACTACTTGTAACCCACCTTCGGCTAAAGGTCACAAGTACATTATTGTAGCAGTAGAATACTTTACGAAGTGGGTCGAGGCTATGCCTACTTTTGGGAATGATGGTGAGACTGCAGCTCTTTTCCTTTTCAACCAGGTTATCGCTCATTTTGGTATTCCTAGAGAGATTTTCACTGATCATGGCAGTCATTTTCAGAATAGTATGATGGCTGAGTTGGCTCTCAAATTGGGTTTCCGGCAGGAGCATTCATCTCCGTATTATCCTCAAGCCAATGGGCAACTGGAAGCCGTGAATAAATCCTTGAAGACAATTCTTCAAAGGACAATTGATAAAGCTAGATCCAACTGGCATATTATGCTATATCCTGCACTTTGGGCATACAGGACGTCAGTGAAAAATGCAACTGGCTTTACTCCATTTCAGCTAGTGCACGGGGTGGAATCCGTATTTCCTATTGAATGCAAGATTCCTTCTCTTAAGTTAGCTATTGAACTTCTTCCTGACACTTCTAGTCTGGCAGAACGACTTCTTCATCTGGAACATCTCGATGAGCAGCGTCAGGATGCCACCACAATGAATGAAGCACATAAAAACCGAGTTAAAGTTCAGTACGATAAGGTGGTCAAGCCTACGGTCTTTTCGAAGGGTGACCTTGTTTTGGTCTATGCCCAAGAAAAAGATGCCCTGGGGGCAGGAAAGTTTAAGTCTATGTGGTATGGCCCCTATATCGTTAAAAAATTCCTTAATAAAGGAGCATATGCCTTGGTTGATTTCGAAGGGAACGAGTTGCCAGAGCCCCGAAATGGGCTCTATTTGAAGAAGTATTATGCCTAGGCTTCGGCCTGGCATGTTGCTTTTGTATATAGTAGTTTTTGCTTTGTACATATCTGGTTGATTTTCAATCTTTGATGAGTTGGTGATGTTTTTGATTTGCTTTGGCAGGTTGTGTTGGATGTCATGAGTCATTTTGGTTTCGCCGATGGTGCTAGTAGACACACCCGGAACTTAGCTTCCGCGGCTTGGGTGCCTCATTATCCATCCGGTCAGCTGTTAGTATCAAGAGGGGTCTGCATTGGTCCTTCTTCTAATAATATAGTAGAATACACTGTAGTTGTTCATATACTCTTGGAGGCAATATCTTTGGGTGTTGATTCGTTGGTAGTTTTCTTGGAATCTCAGCTGGTGGTGTCGCAGTTGAACAATACTTATCAGGTACGAGATCCATTTTTATTACGATTGTTCTTGAGGGTACATTTGTTACAAAGGTCATTTCAATTTTTAACTTTCATTCATATTCCTCGAGCTGACAATTGGTTTGCTGAATCATTAGCTAATCAAGCATTGGATTGGCATATTAATCATTCCATACAATAAAA